>JAOTRH010163122.1:0-12757 GCA_034768845.1 Heliamphora exappendiculata
TAATTGTTAGTGTGGATCACTTCTCCAACTGAAGGGTTCATTGCGAAGCGATTAATTTAGAATTAGGTGATGGTTAACACTTAGCTGTATATAATAGTATCCTCTACAACGGAGTCACTGTTATTATATATTAGACCAAAGCAATGCTAGTCATTTAATTTTACTTGGCATGGTCTGTTGCCTAGATCGTAAAATTAAAAGCAATTAGCTTGTCTGGTCTTATGAAGGATAGTAGACGTTCTTCCAATCAGACATACTATTCTCAGGTTACCAGACTGCTGGCGAATTAATTTTAAAATGGTATAGGAAACCAAATTAAAATGAATTCAAAGTTTTACTCATCATAATTAATGGTATTTGAATTATGTGATTTTCAAGATTAAAATGGATTTCAACCCATACGCTTCAATACTCAAAGAAAACAAACTTATGGGACCAAATTTTGTTAACTGAAAATATAAATTGGATATAGCTTTAACTACAAATGGTATTCCTTCATAACCAGAAAATGTGTTTGTTTCTAAACAATGTTCTTCCTCTAGGCAGAAAGGCGTGAAAAAAAAGGTTCAGAAACAGGGAGACACAGTTTTTAGGGTAGTTAGTGGCCCACGAATTGGTGTGAAAAAGTCAAAAAGTAGATGTTTTCACTCCAACCAGACCCGACACTGAAATAAATTATGTCCAGTATTTCTCAGAAGGCAGAACAAACATGGTAATTTCTGTTCACAGGTTGTGAAAACATGTTTAGCGGTATTATCTACCGATACCTGGTGTGTAGCTACGGGAGCCACTAATCATGTCTGTAATTCATTGCAGGGGTTCTAAGAAATCCGACAACTTAGTGATGGAGAGATTTACCTGCATATAGGCAATAATATAAAGGTAACAATAGTTACAGTATGAGATGTTACTCTCAATTTTAGTAGAGATCGGGTTTAAATATTGAGAGATTATCTTTATATACCTACTATTATAAGGAACTTAGTTTTCGTTTCTAGATTGGTTAAAGACGGATATTTGGATTATTTTAATAACTCTATGGTTATTAAGGATAATAAACAGGTTATCTGTTCTGGTTCATTAGTGGATGATCTTTATATTATTACTCCAATCTCTCCTACACTGCAACTAACTAAAATAAATAATACATCTATATTACCATATAAGAGAAAGTTTCATTCTTTAATGAACCAAACGTTTCTTTGGCACTTATGCTTAGGTCATATTAATCTAAAAAGGATAAACAGATTGGTAGCAGATGGACCTTTGAATTCATTGAAAGTGGAGGCACTTCTAGTCTATGAATCTTACCTAAAGGGTAAGATGATCAAGAGGCCCTTTTCGGCCAAAGTCTATAGAGCTAAAAAATCGTTAGAGCTGGTTCATTATGATGTATGTGGTCCTATGACAATCCGTGCTAGAGGTGGCTTTGAGTAATTCGTCAGTTTCATTGATAACTACTCAAGATATGAATACATTTACCTGATGCACCGTAAGTCTGAATGTTTTAAGAAATTCAAAGAATTCAAGGCGGAGACAGAGAAGCGTCTGGGTAAAAGTATCAAATCACTACGATCCGACCGTGGTGGAGAATACCACTTTGGAGAGTTTAAGGATTACTTGTCATTAGAGGGAATTACATCCTAGTTGACTGCACCTGGCACTCCACAGTAGAATGGTGTAGCAGAAAGAAGGAATATGACTCTTATAGAGATGGTAAGGTCAAACATGAGTTATTCAAGTTTACCACATTCATTTTGGAGACTCGCTTTAGAGACAACGGCTTGTATTCTGAACATGGTACCTTCTAAGTCAGTACCTTCTACTCCCATAGAATTATGGACCGGGTGTAAGCCTAGTCTAAAACACATTCGAATTTGGGGGTGTCCAGCACATGTGTTGAAAGAGAATGTGGGTAAGTTGGAACCGAGAACAGAAGTCTATTTGTTTGTAAGGTATCCCAAGAGAACGAAGAGTGATCTATTTTATAATTCTAAGGATCAAAAGGTCATTGTTAGGGCCAATGCCCGATTCTTGGAAGAGGATTATATTATGGATCACAGGCCCAATAGTAAAATTATTCTGAAAGAACTGAGAGAAAATACTAGAAGAACAGAAGAGGAATTACAAGTCACTGATATTCCATTGTCTCGTCGTAGTGGGAGGATTATTGGAACAGGTGCAAATCATGAACATGGTGCTGATGCACAGGGTTCAGATTCTACACAGTCTGTTACTGCTAGTACACAGACACAAGTAGTGCATCATTGTAGTGGGAGGGTTGTTCATTAACTTGGTCGGTATAAGTTCTTGGGAGAGTCGTTTAGCAAAATCCTAACAGAACTAGATACCGTAACTACAATCAAACACTAAAAAATAAAGATACAGATCTTTAGCAAAGGGCTATGAATTTAGAGATAGAATCTATGTATTCCAATCAAGTATGAGAACTTGTAGTACCACCCGAAGGGATAAAACCCATTGGATGCAAGTGGATCTACAAGAAGAAGAGAGGAGTAGACAGAAAGGTTGAAACCTTCAAAGCTAAGCTTGTTGCTAAAAGGTTCGCTCAGAAAGAAGGGATCGACTATGAGAAAACTTTTTCGCCGGTAGCCATACTTAAGTCTATCAAGGTTCTTTTATCCATTACTGCACATTTCGATTGCAAAATCTGGCAAATGGATATCAAGACAGCTTTTCTTAACGAAAGTCTTGACGAGTGTATCTATATGATACAACCAGATGAATTCATTGCAAAGTGTTAGGAGCACATGTTGTGCAAGCTTAAGAGATCCATCTATGGACTTAAGCAGGCATCGAGGTCTTGGAACACTCAATTTGATCAAGCCATTAAGTCTTATGATTTTGATCAAAGTCTGGATGAGTCCTGTGTGTATAAGAAGCGTGACGAAAGCGTGGTGATCTTCTTAGTACTTCATGTAAACGATATCTTGCTCATCGAAAACGATGTGGGGGCATTATCTACGGTTAAAGTATGGTTATCTGGCAGTTCGTTATGAAGGATTTGGGAGAAGCCAATTACATTCTTGGGTCTATATTCCCGGTGAGTTAGATAGCAGTATTATTTATATGCCGAATATTAATTATTGAAGGAATTCACGTTCCAAAAGATTGGGATTGACGATACCCCTTTAAGGAAGCTTAAAAGTTTTGAACGAGCCAAACCCTACAGGTGGATTTAATTATCCGGTGGTCAAATAACTTAAACGGAAGGGCTTAAAAATTATCAAGATGCCGATTAAATTAAATTATCAGTAATTAAATTTAATTGGCGGGTATCGAAAATCTTAATATGGGAAGAAATGGTAAGCATTTAATAACAGGAGCTCAATGCTATATGGTCTTAAGATTATGGGTCATAGTGCAATTACAGTTATTTAAGGGTGTGATATGTAATTTAGTATTTTATGAAAACTGCAGAAATTGCTGCGTTTTTCCGTAATTGCAGAAACCGCTAGTAGGTATCTGTGTTCCACTTGAAGTCATACTCATAATTACTCCCAGGTCCCTGCTATAGCCCTATATATATGCGGAGGCTGAATTAATTTTGATAATTTTATATCATTATTATTATTATATTATTTTTGTCTTTCAAGACTTAAATATATCGGGGCTCTGCTGGTACAAGTTCTCGAAGGATCGTAACTCATACTGCGTTCGAGGATCGCGTAAGGAAATACAGTAGAAGATCTGACTGGAGTTTCAACTCGGGATAAAATCGTAATTGAAAAATAGATCGACAAAAGGTATTCTTCTAAATTAATTTTGGTCGTACGAGTTTTATTTTGATCATTCAACATCAAAAGTTTTATCTGGAACCCGTTTCGGCGTTTGCCCGACAAATTTTTTTTATATCAAAAATCGTTTATAAAAACAATGGTCTTGGCAGTATTGCCTCCAACACGAATCTCGTCGGAACGAGAATTCATCGAATGAAAGCGAAGCCTACAACGTGGATAGCAAGGATCCACAAGCAGATGGTCAAAAACTAGGCCTGGGCATAACAAGAATCTAGAGAGAAGGTGGTGTATTCAGGAGAAAAAAGGTTTCTAAAAAGAAATAGGGGCTTAAATATATAAAGGCCACGAAAAAAGGGGCATTTAGTCGACTGAAATACCCAATCCAGTCGACTAAATGAGTTCCATGACTCAGTCGACTGACCTGCCCAAGTCAGTCGACTGACCCAACCCACTGTCGACCCAGTCGACTAGGTCATCCAGTCTAGTCGACTAGATTGCTGGGAAAAACAACCTCCAGTGCCAAAATAGGTTTTTCAACCCTGGGACCAACCAAACAAGCCTTAACGAAGCCCTAGAAAGCATAAAACACATATATACATGCTGTTCTACAACATTTAAGCATAAACCAAACGCCGAAGATATAAAAAACACATCGAATAGATGTGTATTACAAAAATAAAACAAGCCTAGGTCTCACACATAATGATAAGAGAGAACCCTTATTGAAAATATTTTTAAATATTTTCTAGAAAATATTGAAATTGTTGTAATTATAAAAAATGAGAGATTATTAGCCTAAGGGCATTTTTTTTTAGATTTTAATGATTTTCATAAATTATTTTTTAAGAATAAATTGATTTAAAAGGATAATATTTAATATTTTTAAAAAAGGTAGTGTTGACACAAAATGACAAATGAGTTGACACATTTAAGCCATATGAGATGTCTCATCTCTCAAATGGATTGACACTTAAGTATTCTTGAAAGAAAATTTTTTGTGTTGACCCTAATTAATATTTGAGTCAACACTTTAAGGTTAAGGGTACTTGAAGATCTCAAGTGTGTCAACACCTTGGAGCAAATGAGTTGATAGCCTAAGATATTTGTTGAAAATGTTTCAGGTATCAAAATTTTAAGTCGACATAAATGAAATTTGAGTCAACACAAAATAGCCGAGTCTCTCTGCACTCAAAAAGAGTTGACACAAACAGATTTGGGTCAACACCAAAGTGTTTCATCACTTCAGTTATCCAGATTCTGAGTTGACACAAATTGAATATTAGTCGACACAAAAGTACCGTGGACGCTTGCAGATTTTGGGAGTCGACACAAATTGAAGAAAAGTCCACACAAAATTATAGAGTCCGCCTAAAGAAATTTTGTGTTGACACAAAAGACTAATTAAGTCAACACAAATTCACCGAGGATTCCTACACCAAAAGCAAAATGAGTCGACACAAAAAGGCCCCTCCGAAAAACTAAAGATCGAATTGAGTCAACACCAAAACTATTAGTGTTGACACTGTTATGTTGGTGAGAAGAATGCAGAAATCGTGTCAACACCACAGAATGATCTGAGTCGACCCAATCACTTGAAGAACCTTGCTCCAGACATTTTGTGTCGACCCTAAAGAAAATGTGTCGACACCTACGACAGATATTCAAATGCGCAGCAAACTTCAACGGTTGAATTTTTGGCATTAAATATCCCTACCTACCTGTTAGGGTTGGTATACTGAAAATCATGTTTTAGTATTTAATTTTATTTTAATAAAATTAATTTTCTATTTTATGAGAATCTTTATGAGCAATGTATGCACATCATTTATTTGTTATGTATGGATGTCTAATATTCTGTATAGTATTTAATCTGGTGTGTAGAGTACGGTTTACACACAGAATATCAGATTTTAGGTTCTTGCAGAATATAAGTTTTATATTCACAGTTTAGATAGAAATTGGCATACCATCGGTACAACTGTAGTACAGAATTTTAGTAGGCCTGTCTTGATTATGGAGAACAGATAATAGCGTCGTCTATTATTCCGACTCTCTATGCCAGTACACTTTGTGTGTATTAAACGGAACATTTGGGATAATTAATTTTATACTGACTACATAAATTAATTCGCACCCCAAGATTATTATGAATAGTGTTTATCCTTTTAATCCTGAAATAATTATTGATTTGCGTATATTTAATATTCGTTGTTTCGATTCATTAGAGGGTACGATCTTATATGGGTCTATATTCTCGGTGAGTTAGATAGCAGTATTATTTATATGTCGAATATTAATTATTGAAGGAATTCACGTTCCAAAAGATTGTGATTGACGATACCCCCTTAAGAAAGCTTATATGTTTTGACCATGCCAAATCCTACAGGTAGATTTAATTATCCAGCGGTAAAATAAGTTAAATGGAAGGGTTTAAGAAATATCAAAATACCGATTAAATTAAATTATCAGTAATTAAATTTAATCGGCGGGCATCGAAATTCTTAATATGGAAAGAAATAGTAAGCATTTAATAATAGGAGCTCAATGCTATATGGTCTTAAGATTATGGGTCAGAGTGCAATTGTAGTTCTTTAGTGGTGTGAATTGTAATTCAGTATTTTTTAAAAATTGCAAAAACCGCTGCTGGTTTTTCATAATTGCCGATACCGCTATGAGGTTTGCTTAATTGCAGAAACTACTGATACGTGTCTATGTTCCACTGGAAGTCTTACTCATAATTACTCCCCAGGTCCCTACTGTAACCCTATATATATGCGGGTAGTCTGAACCAGTTTCATAACTTGTCTTCGAAGACTAAAGTTGTCTTAGTTCTGCCGGAACGAGTTCTCTGAGAATTGTAGCCTACACTATATCTGAGAATCGCACAAGGGAATACAGTAGAACATCTTACAGGAGTTTCAACTCGGATTCAAATCGTAGTTGAGGATTCGACCGGTAAAAAGATATTTTTCTAAATTAACTTTGGATACACGGGTTTTATTTTGATCGTTCGTCATCAAAAATTTTATCTGGAGCCCGTTTTGGCGATTGCCCGTCCAGTTAATTTTTTTTCGTTAATTGTTTACAAAAATAAAGATCTTGCCAGTCTTGCCTCCAACATTACCTCCAACGGTTATGAAACCTCAAGAGCTTATATAAGAAGTTACTCTTCGGCATTTAAAATATCTGGAGACCTATAACCACTGTTGTATTGCTTAATTTAAAATTAAAATTCTTCAAGCTCTCATTTATTGTTCATAACTCCAACTCTTGTATCTCATCTCTTTACTTCTCATTTATTGCCAATCATTTCTATAAAGAGAGTGAGAGATACTCATAAATCCTCTCATTTATTGTATTCAAAGGTGAGTCACCCTTTGTCCTTTGAGTGAGTGGGTAAATTTTATCAAAGAAAAGCTAAAGAGATTTGAAGACAAATAAGGGCGTGTTTTTTGTAGAATCGTCTTGTTGTTGTAAAAGGATTTAAATGCACCCATAAGCATTTTGGATTAGTAAAATTTTCAAGGGGAGTCTTGAGGAGTGGACGTAGGCTTGAAAGAAGTCGAACCACTATAAATCTTGGTGTTTGGTTCATTTTCTCTATCTCTAACCTTTTTAATACTTGCATTGCTTTATTCTTTGTTTATACTTGCTATTCTTGTTTGCAATATTAAAAGGTTTTCGAAAATATTTTAAAACTATTATTATATTTTTTTAAATCTAATTCACCCCTCTCTTGGGTTGTCTAGAACTAACAACATTCTTAGTTTGTGTGGCAACTTTACCCTTTGTGGCATTCTTAGCCTGTGTGGCGATATTAGCCTGTGAGGTGACTTTAGCCTGTGTGGTAATATTAGCATGTGTGGCGACTTTAGTCTTTGTAGTAATCTTAGCATGCATTGCGTAATTAGCCTATCTGGCGATATTAGGCCGTGTGGCATTCCCTACCCATGTAGTGATTCTTGCCTGAGTGGCAATACAACACTTAGTAAAGTCCATAAAATTCCAAATTGTGGAACTTGTTGAGGATTGAAAAGAATGGAAAGTTCATAGAAATGTTATGTGCTATGGTCATTGCATGAATTAGCTCGTTAACATATTATGCATTTATTCATGTTTAGTCATATCCTATTGAGTCTCGGCTCACGGTATTTGCACTACCCCTTTTCAGGTGTTGGAGAAGATCCCATGGCATGATAGCAAGGGATGATGTTTTGTTTATCATACATTTGAACGTGGGTTATGTATGATGGTTTATGAATAGGTTTTGTAATGAATTCCTAAGGGTTATAAGGCTGTAGGGCCCAAGCATATGAATTGATGGAGGATTGATGTTATGAACTCTTAGAAGATGGTTTTTCAATCTTATATCATGTAAATTTGAAGGTTTTGGGATAAATGTATGTAATTTCCTTTGTTTGGATGGATGGTGGAGCTTTAATCTCCTTATTTCAATGGTTTGCATTGTTAGGGGTTTTAGGGGATTGACATATTGGTATCAGAGCTCTAGGGTTGAATACCTTTAAGCTGTGGGGAGTAGCTACGCCACCATGTGAAGTTAATGTTGATGATTATTGTGCTTATGTTAGCATGCTTGTATGATGTTAACTTGATTACATGATGAAAATGAGAAGGGATTAGATGCCTTTGTGTTATGTGTTATATGAGCATGGAGGTAAAACATAGGAAATGGAGTGTCTTGCCTATGGTGTTTGGTCAACTAATTTGGAGGTTGAGTTAGAAATGTGTTTAGCTGATGTAATTTGTGACGAGAAATCTAAACGAGTTACCCAGATGATGTGTCATTCCTTTTGGCGCTTCTCATTATATGAGACTTGTTGATATAGTTTGTAAGTGTTGAATGGCTACTTGATTAAAGTGAATGCTATGATTTACCTTTGTGTTGATTAGTTTTCTTATTTTTTTATAGAAAGCTATGTTTTCGAGGCGAGGTTAAGGTCAAGGTCAAGGTCGTGGTCGGGGTAAAGGTCATAGTTTTTAATCAAGTTCCTGAAGGTGGGGATGTGAATGCCCCACCGGAACAAGTTGGAGGCACAGATTTGATGCGTAAGATGGTTAATGCTATACGACAGCTAGTTGAGGCAGGAAAAGGTGGAGCTAGAGATCCTAAACCTAGAGCAACGCCTGCTATGAGAGAGTTTTAGTGCCTAGACCCTCTGACATTCACTGGAGATCTGGATTCTAAAGTTGCCACGGGGTGGCTAGAGTTGGTTACAAGAATCCTCGATACCCTGCAAATCGTGGAGGACGATCTAAGAGTGACTTTCGTCGCATTCCAGTCCCGAGGGGGGGGGGGGGGAAGTTCACGAGTGGTGGAAGTTTACCTGAACAATCGTTAAGGGTACTTGGGCAAAGTTCACGAGGGTGTTTCATGAGAAGTACTTTTTTGAATCTTCAAAAGACGTGTATAAGCAAAAGTTTCTTTCCGTCACCCAGGGTGGTATATCAGTTGTACAGTACGTGGCAAAGTTTTCAAGTCTGCCTCGCTTTGCACATGTAGTAGTGGCCACAAATGATCTACGGGCCAAGAGATTTAAACGTGGGCTTAGACCTGTCATCAGAGATAGGGGCAGTGGCCCTGAGAATACGTATTTTCACAGAATTGGTTGAGTCGACAATTACCGTTGAGAACACTCTTATAGAGACTCGTAAGGCAAGAGAAGTGAAGACCGAGCAAGGTGGGATCAGTGCAAAGTTGAAAGGACGGTAGTTCAAGCTTTAGAGGCAATTTAGTTCGGGTTCTTTCTCCACTGGGTCACTTCAGTAGCAGCGTTTGACTCCTACACCTTATGTGGTGTCGTCAGGGTGATCGAATCGTCGAGAGATTATATGTTACTTCTACAGATAGCCAGGTCACGGTGTGAGTGACTACCTACGGAAAGGAAAATCCTAGAATCAACCTCAGTCTTAGCCTCAAGGGAGAGGACTGCTGACATGTTTTTAGCATGGTCAGACGGTGCATATCTGCCATAATTGCCCTCAAGGAGGGAGTACTCAAAGTATGTCCAGTTCACAACTGGTCCAGTTGACTCAGGGATAATAGGGTTTCAAGCAGCTGCCAGTAGTGCAGACGTGCAAGGTTGCAAAGGGAGCCACTTTTGTCTAGTTAGTGAGACAAGTGGGAGCACGGGGATATGGTGGACAAAACTAGAGGACGTAGGCGCGAGTTTACAACATTTCGGAGCCGAGTGCTTCTAAGGCTTCAGTTGTGCCAGATGCTACTGCTAGCACTTCTGTGATAAGAGGTACCTTCTTAGTGATACAAGGAACCTTCTTAGGCACCTTCATGCATCATCTCTTTTTCATAAGATGAAGGTATGAACTAATCTACCCATTTTTTTCATTACTTCTTCTAAAACTCATTTTATTTAAGTTTTGATTATTGGATAAAGTCTACAACTCATTTGCAAATCATATATATGAAGGGTAAAGTCATGCAATGAAGAATCAAGGGCCCTAAGGGTTGTGCATGTACCATTTTCATGTCACGCCACAAAACCCAGGGTCATTTGTATACGCGAATTTTTATGAAACCTGTCATGCCATAAAACCCAGGGTCACGTAAAAAGCCCACTGAACCACCATTTTGGGATACCACGATCCACCTATATCACCCGAGCCCAAACAGGTCAAAGATTGAAACGAAAACGAGATTTCATTTGCAAAATAAATAACAAAATATACTAGTTTGAATAAAAAAGGGTTACCTCCAAACTTCTCCAACCAAAACCTCCATTCAAAAACAAAACTTACTTTTAGTCACAGCGACTGTCCGCTTGAGTGCTCAAAGGCCCGCTTGAGTTGTGAGACACCCGAGAGTTTTTCCAGTCAGAAAACAGAAAATCTTCTTTAGTCTAAAAAACATACCTAAAAACATGGTTTCCAAACAGGGATTTGATTAAACAAGTTATAGGGATAAAACATTTATTTGATAAGGAAATTTCTCCTCCGACTTGAAATTGAAGCTTTGAAAGCATAAAGCCCCAAATCAGAACAACAAAACTACTATCAACCCAAGGTTTCTCTCTCAAAACAAATATACATTCCATGCATGCATAATATATTGCCTCAAGGCTTACAAAAACTTCTTCCAAGAACAAGCAATACATGTGATGGTACATGATCCCATAACAAAATAGAAAACTATAAAAAGTCTTCCGCCTCCTCAGGCTCCACTAGATCATCTCTCGTGATCACAGTCACTTGAAAAAGGTTTTGAAGATCCCACAACGTGAACCGAAAGCCAATAGAAACAGACTGTAATTAAGTAAAGCAGGATATGCAATCACGTAGTATAATGCAAAGAACCATGCATTTTCCTCGACTTCATCAACCTCAAAACGGTTTTCCATCCTCAAAATCACGCATTTCTTACATTGCAAATAGCTTTAAACAGTTAAAGAAAGCAGTAACAAAATGTCAATTTTCACTCAAATCCCACAACCGACAATGATCCCTATGTACCGACTATGTCGCACCCGGGACAGAGGTAACAACTATAGACTCTCGGCCATTAGCTTAGGTCAAGGCCACGCAAAGACCCGCTAGGTAATGACGAGTTCTATATGGATTCACAACGACGCACGCCTCCTACTGGGGCAACCACTTCATTTATGAGGATTAAAAACAAACACGTAGCTCAACTATAAAAACGTTAAAAATCATACATTAATCATGTATAAAATGTTCAATGGCATTCCACCACATCATCCATTTAACCATGGAGACCAAACAATATTTTCAAAATGCTTCCACTGTTTCTACCATAACGTAAAAATATATATATATATATATATATATATATATATCAAAGCTCAACCCCAAAGGTTAGCTGCAAACCTCCAAACATAGGTTTTCATAACTTTACATAAATTCCTCTATTTTCAAACAAACCTGGTTTATACATAAAATTCAACATTTATAGTATTTTAAAACTGTAAAAAATACATATAATCGCATGTAACACCATTTAACAACAAGATAGTCTAAGATCCTACCTCGGCGAATTAAAACTCGAAGCTTTAAACTCTAACGAAAAATGAGCGTCGTCAAAACGAGATTTCATCCGGATGAATGCGAAGCTCTCAGCAAGGATAATAAGGATCCGCTATCCAATCGCCAACAACTAAGCCCGGACCCATCAAAAAGCTAAAGATAAGTAGAGCTGTTGTGTAGAGAGAGAGAAGAAACTTGTAAAATAAGCTTTCGCTCAAAAATCAAGACATGAGCTGTCTTTATAGAATCTCAGGCCAGGCTGTCTGCTCTAGCTGATAGGGCTTCATTCGAGCAGTCCCCCACCAACTCAACTCTCTATCACAGGTCCACTCGAGCGAACAGGCCACCACTCGAGCGGTCATCGCTTGGTGAAAACCAAACAAAAGAACCCACACATGCATAACACATATAAATATATGTTGTTCTAAAACGATGAAAGCAATAACCAACACATCGAATAAACATTATGAAAATAAATGAAACCAAGTCTCACAACTCTCTCTCCTTAAAGGAATTTTGCCTCCAAAATTCATTACAAGGTCACGAAGAAAACAACTTCGGATATCTAGCACAAACATTGGCTTTAAGCTCCCACATTGCTTCCTCGACTCCGTGATAAAGTCACAGAACCTTGACATAAGCAATGGTTTTCCCTCTCAACACTTGCTCCTTCGTGTCCACGATCTTCACTGGTCACTTCTCATAAGTAATATCCTCATTTACCCGCAACTCAGCCCAATCCAACACATGCGACTGGTCAAGCTCGTACTTCATAAGCATGAAAACATAAAACACATTATGCACAGACGACAGCTGAGAAGGTAAAGCCAGACGGTATGCTACCTCTAGGGATGGCAATTATACCCGTACCCGTCCCGCCCCCGTTTCTCCCGCCCCGTTTTATACGGGTTTTTCTCGCACCCGTTAGGTAATGGGTAGGGGACAGTATTTGCAACCCCTTCCTCATTTTCCCCCGCCCT
>JAOTRH010163133.1:0-12757 GCA_034768845.1 Heliamphora exappendiculata
TTGTGTCATCATTGCTTAATCTGATTTGAAAGTTAATAATAAAATATCAACTGTCAGATTAAGTTTTAACTATTACAATTTATACCATGAATCAAGCCTAATGATAGGTTCACTTTTTTTACGAAACCGGGAGAGCCGTTTTTGAAGAATAGATATGGAGGATTGTTTATCGTTGCCTCGTACTGTTATTCATCGTTGAACTTGGGTCTGATGCCGAAGTGTTCGAACTGTTCTCTGAATTGTATTTTTAATTCTTCTCTTTCCGATTCATCGGTAAAATAAATTGCATCGAACAATGTGAAATAGTATTTACTCTTCGTTGGAACAACTGTACTAAATATACTGGCTTCAAGGTTCTGCAATCTGCTTGCCACCGTTGCATTCTCGCTATGCAATTTTTCAAGAGAGTTATACGTAAGCGGGTATAGTTCCTTAAACTTTTGTGCGATGTCTTTCTTTGGCTTGAAAGCGAAGAAAATTGCGGAATACAATGGCTCCTTTACTGCTTCTTTATCCTTATATTTCTCATTAAAGAAGCGCTCATAAAACATAGCATTTTCACAGTCGACTACGTAGTTGTCATCTACGCTTAGTCCAATATGGCGTAGCAAGTAACATAGTAATAAGGGCTGACAGTTTCTGATATCGATACAATGGTACTCACCATTGTCGATATGTAGGTAGGCCCGACTGACTTTGGAAAGATTGGAAAAGGAACAATACACCCGATCAACATTATTGCCCTTCTTTAATCGTCTCTCGCCCTGCAATGCAAATAGTCTTGATAATCGAACACGAAGTTTGTTATTGTCCATCCCTGTTTCTTGGTAGTGCGCGTACTCCGCAGCAATTGCGCCGGCATAGTCACATTCTGTTAACCTTACTGCTTTTTCAAACTTAGCCGGATATTTTTTATCACTGACCAATATATGCTTTGATGGTTGAGGAACTACTACTATGCCTGGATCGTCATTCTTATAGCTGGGGTACAAATAGTATTTGCAACATTTCTTTTTCTGCTCATAGTATTTGCCGTCTTCGTAAGGAACGCGTCTGATAATTTTCAGTTCTGATAAAATATGGAGATAAGCAGTGTATGTACTGCTAGTAAATTTCTCTCTAATCTTGTCGGCACGAATAGGAATCGTATTGTCCTCCGTTGGTATGTTATCTACGTAATTTAGAAACTCAAGAACATTCTTTATCGCAAGGGTCTTGTTTTTTATCGGATAGTCTTTGTAATTACATAGCTGTTTATAGGTTTTTTGACCACAGATATACAATTTGTTGTGGCTTCTAACAGGCTTTGTGATTGATGAGTTTGGGTCATCTAATGATATGAATTGAAACATGGCTAATGTCTTTTTATTTTATACTACTGTAAAACAAAAAGTTTGATTGGTGATGTAATTGACTGAAAATAGCTGCTGAACTTGCTTATGGCAGTAGGTGTTTCAAGAATAGTGGCAACTAATAGTTATTATTATCAATTCCTTCTCACTATTTTACTTTTGCTTTCCTACCTTCTTTTATTTGATATTGTATAGGTCACTTAAATTTAAACAGCCGTTTGGTGATGGCTAGCCTCTACCTGTGTGTTGTTGGAGACGACTGACTAACACAACATATAACGGTCGTTTACATTACCTGATAGAATTCCATGAAATCTACCGGCCGTGTGCGCTCCAGGCGCACACAAAGATCCATACCAAGCTACAAAGGAATAAAGGTGGATGGTTTAATTGAAAAATAGTTCGATTAGACCGGCGTAAGCATACAGGTTTGAAAGCCGATTTGGCAGAAGGTGTGTCAGTACTTTTCGCAGGACAAATTAAAGATGTTCAGAGCAAGGCATGTGCAATGACAATATTAAATCATCAAGAATCGAATATAGGTTCGGATAATTATTATTGATTGTTACTCTCGTTTCTGAGTTTTATTGCCGTCAAAACATCTCCTTCCCTTTCTTCTACATGAATGCCACAAAACGCTCTACCATCAGTGATTTTGATGAAAAATTTTTAAAACTTTTTTGAATGTGGGGTGTATAAATATCATGAAGGCTGAAAACAACCTCAAAAAAATAAAGAAGATAAAATGAAAGAAAATAAAAGAAAAACAGCAATACAAATCGAAAAAAACGAAGTCATTAAGTTGCTTAAATGCGCAGAAGCATTGGTAAATCATATTGAAAATAATACCTCAGCAAAAATCTATAGAAACATATTTAATCACATGAATTCAACTACAATGGAGTACTTTATAGCTGAATTATATCGTAGCGAAATTGATGGATATGATGGCATTGAGCAAGAACAAAGTGAAAGCACATTTATATTAGAGGACACAATCAAAGCATTAGATGGCCTAAACGGGATAGAAGATTCAATCGATCAAATATTGAAAATAACAAGAGACTACTATGGGGTTGATGTGATTAATCGAGATAAAATGACGATTCGACTTATTGCCTACAGCTCACGAAGACACGACATACATTATTATCTATCTAGAGCCAATGAGTATACTCATAAATTTTCATTCTTGCTGGACAAGGAGGCGCAATTAAAAGGGCGCATCGCTCTTTACGAGAGAACTGATAATAGATTGTTTGATGAAGCTCAAATGGGCATTAGCGCATACGACTATCCCAATAGAGGTTTTAGATATGATGAACCGCTTATAAGAGCTGCTTGGGAAGAAGGATATAGGTTAGCAGAGATTTATGAGTTCTGGCGAAACAATATCGTGTAATCAGTTAAATTCAGATTGCCAACCTACTGCCGTTGTAGTAGGTTGGCTTTTTTGTTGCCTGGAGCAATAAACCCACAATGCTCTACCATCAACGATCTTGATGAAAAATTTTTAAAACTTTTTAAAATGCGGGCGTATAAATATCATGAAGGTTGAAAACAACCTCAATAAAAACAAAACATTAATAGCATGAAAAAAATTAAAAAAATGACGATGCAAAATGCAGGCATTGAGAGAAACGATTTAGAAAAAGAAGCACCTGTATTGTGCGAGGCGGGTAGTCGAAAAGAACAGCCTGAAATAGTAGGAGAATATTTGTGTATTAAAGACTTTGTGTTTAAAACAAGAAAGGGGAATACATTCTGTTATCATAAGAAAGGTTATGCATCGACAGTGTATTTGACAAAACAAGGTTATCTATGCCAAGGTAACATAAGTAAAAATATGCATGTCACGATAAGTAGTGAAAAAGTATTTAAGGAACATTTTAGTCCGCTTGTAGGTAAGTGATCCAAACTAATGACTGTTATTTTGTGCTTTTAGAAAAGAGTAAATAACATCCCAATCGCAATATGCACGTCATGTCGCAATTTGAACTCGGCTTGCCAATTGTTGTAAGCCGAGTTTTGGTGTCAGATGCAGTAGCTACACTTCTTTTATCCAATCCGTTTAATGTAAATCTGTTAATTCTGACTCTTGGAAACGGATATTTGCTTGATTTAAAGCAAAATATTCTATCGAATATATAAACTCCGTATAATTTCTCACGTTTAACCACGAAAGGTCAACGGTTAATATGAATGGCGCAGAAACTATTGCAGCTTTTCTGGTTTTTTGAGAGTAAAGTGTCGCGATTAGAAAGGCAAAATCAGCCATTTAACAGGCAATTCTCCTAAAAGTGAACGGATGTTCGCGACTAACTGCAGGCTTTCAACCAAACTTTCGTGAAAACTAACTGGCGATATCAATGATTGCACTGAAGATTGCTACCAAAAGAGACAAGATTAACCAGAGGCCAACACAATTCTTCAATTTTTTTCATTGAAAATAACGTCTCAGCATGGTTGTGGCTATTGCATTCGCCAACTTATAGGAAAAATGACTGCATTCAACGTGAATATTCATCAAAGAGAAACAAGTCAAACTATCTTGTAAATTCAGTTCACTTGAATGCATTCACATAAATATAATTAAGCAATCGTTTCTTGTGCTGAAATTTTAAGAGCAGGGTCGAAACGAGTGCATCATACTAAATCGCATCCCGACACGCCCAGATCAACCCGTATTGCGTAAAAATGACGTTTTTTGACACACACAACACACATATCCCCAAACATAGTTAAATAAATTAAACTAAATACTCTTTGCAAATAAGTATTAGGCATTATCTTAAAGCTAAAAGCACACCAAAATACTCTTTGAAAAATACCAGTGGCCGTCATTTTTATGTGACTGGTTTTTTCAGCAAAAATTTGTTAGAGAAACCGAGATATTGATTCAATAAAACCATCTTCTGCAACTCTTCTTCAAGAAAACACATTGATTTTTGGCTATCCTCACAGACCGCAAAAATTATTTTGGTGAATTCTATAAAAAAACATGAAACTCACCTTCGACATCGGAGGTTATTTGCATGATTTCAGCCATAAAATCCCTAACAAAGTAGCTGCTTCGGTTTAAAGATACTCTACATTGGCCATTTCCTCGTCGGAAAAACCATTATCGTACAGTTTTTTGAGTATCAAAGCAGATTCCACAAGCACAAAAGTTACGCTGTCTAGGATAATCTGTCGTAGCCATTTGAATTTTATAGCATCCGTGGTTGAATTTTTGATTTTTAGTAGAACTTAGCTCGGATCACCACTTGAACTCTATTTTTTGTGGTTTACCAGTTTCATCTACAGGAGTATCAAGAAAACGTTCCACGGCATCGCGTGTTGCCACCTGCTTTATAAGTTCCTCTTCAAATATTGCAGTTGATATTTGCTCCTTAGGATTAATCATAAAAATGATTCTCAGAAAAGGAATGTAAAATGTTACCGGAGAGAAATCAGGCCTCCTATTATAGATGCTATCAGAGAACAAGCATATTATTTCGTTCATAAACTTGGTGGTAAAGTGACCATCTTTATAAAAGATGTTTTCTGCCACATCAATATCATACGGGTCATGATTCTTGACTTCCGCTCTTGTCCTGTTAAATTCAATTCGGTCGTTGTGAATTTTTACTCCGTCCAAGATTACCTCTCTTAAGTTTTTTAAAAATGATTTTATATCCATAGTCACGTGATATTTTCTATTTTGTTCCTATTCTATATATTAGAATAATGAATGTATCTCATGCAGTAAATTTATAATTCCTAACGTGCGCTTAGAGGTTCACAGGTTTTGATAAACTATTTGTCGGATTACATGAAATCGCCGAAGATTGGCGATCATTCACCGGAAAGAATGATCAATTCTTAGTTTATGCAGCGTTACTGTGAACCGCTATCTGTATTACAGCGGCCTACGCTTGGGAAACTTAATGTTATTTTTATTTTTTGATGTAGCCCTGTTGGCATTCTGCGTGTTCGGCTGCAAGTATCTTATTTGCTTCTTCAATCTCGTCAATTATAAAACAGGATAACGAAGCTTTGGTTATATCTAATGACAAAATGCCATTATCACCAACGGAGTATGCCGCTAGAATTAGGTTGCGTATACGGAGCAAACTAAAATCGTTCATATATACTATAGTCGGAATAAAAAAAGAGTTAGCTATTTTTTTGATTCAAAGTATAATGCTTTGCGATTTTATTATCTTCATTGAAAATCGCTAGATGGCAACCGAGTTTACTGCGTTCTTTGTTAGTGAAAAGGAATATCAGGCCCACTTAAGGACTAAAATCCCTGTGTCTTCAGGGAGTCTTCATCCATATTTGAAAGTCGGAATACACCGAGAGTTCAATATGTATTCCTTTTATTGTAGGCTTTACCATAGTAATTCAGGAGCCTTCAATATCTTATCCAAGTACAATGCTAGCAGCATTTCGCCAATAAACGAGTATTTAACTAAGGGGGTGCCATTTTATTTATCACATAACGGCGTCACATTTTATAAAATAAAAGAGATTCGTATAGATGCTGATGGATATTTAGAAGCCGGTGTAGAGATGATAGAGAAGAACTCTTATGTTGAAAGAAATCACTTTTTCATGGTAATGCCATTTAACAATGAAGTTTTAAATAAGCTTTATTATGAAATTTCGAAGCAGCTACAATCACGATTAAACGCATCAATATTTCGTTCTGACGACTTTACAGATACTGATGTCATCATTGACACCATTTACCGTGAAATTGAACAGTCTGAATTTGTGATTTGTGAAATCACTGAATGTAACAAAAACGTTTTTTACGAAATTGGGTATGCAAGAGCAAAGGATAAACAACTGATATTTTTGATGCAAAAAGGATCAGAGCATAGGTTTTTCGACGTTGCCCATATTCGACGAATAGAGTATGAGATCAGTAACCCTCAAGTGCTTTTCGAACAGCTGGTTAGTACCATACAGTACATGAGGCAAAAATCTTTGTAGTTGCAGATTAACAAGACTACTGCCATATTTTAGCTCTTTGCTGTACTACACAGAGATATTGATAAAGAAATTATCAATAGTTTCTTTTAGTTTTTTATCTTTTATCAACTTAGCTCTACTCAGAGGGCAAATCATAAATATCTTCTCTCAGAAAGTTTAATGTTTGCCGCACTTTTAAAGTAATGTGACCTCTATCTTCATAAATCTCGTTTACATAAGATTTAGCTAAGCTTTGGGTTAATTCATAATTATCTGGGCGTTCCTTTATTTTAGCTGGTCGTTTATCAAAAGCTTTAAAGGCTTGGTATCTCGATGGTATTGTGATAAGCTTATTTATCAAATAAATTTCGGCAAGTTCTTTTAAAGGAGTATCGATAGATGGATACTGGAATGTGTTCTTAAACATTAAGGAGAAAAGAGGCTTTAATATCAGAGTTCGGAATTTTTCGATAAAAGTTGCGGTAAATCTAACTTCACCGTTCGATAGGAACTTATATTCTTTTCTCTTGTCAAAAGAAAGCTCAATCTTATTTATGGTAGATTTATAGTTAATTTTCTTGTAGCCGGGAATACTTAGAACGTTCGACAACAACCGAGAACGTGTCAATAAGGTTTCAATATTTACATCAATCTTGCCTTCATTGCGAAATGGATTTATTACAACGGGCATCTGATAGCCATCATTTTTGTGAAAAAAGGATTTAAGCCATATACCATTGTAATTTGAGTTAAATGCATAAAACGAATAATTCACTATAATCGTGTAGAAGAAGTTATTTAATTCACTATAATCTTTCAATGAAACATGGTCAATCTTAAACTGTTCTCTTTCTTCGAAAATTGAAACAGACTCTAACTTAGACTTACCATTCTTAACAGTCAATTTGTAATAATGGTCATTCAACAAGTAATATATTTCTACTTTTAAGTCATCTTTAATTTCCTTTAAATCTTGCTCATATCTGCTCAATTCATTTTTTTCAAGATTGTTTGAATTAGATTCTATGAAATTATCAGGGGTGATTAATTCTAGATTATTGGAAACGACAAAAATTGAAAGAAGTAATAAATCAATTAAACTGCTTTTACCCGCCCCATTTTTACCTACGATAGCTGAAATGTTAACATTAAGTGTATCTCCATTTATTTTTGTGATAGAGTACAAATTCTCCGGTATTGTCTTTTTATATTCGATGGCATGAACATCTTCGGAGTAATTAATTGACTTATTCTCAATATTCAGCAACGAATAGTCATTACACAAATTGTAAACTTCACCTTCTACAAGATTCTTGAGAAACTTTGTTCCAATGCCAACTAGAGGTCTTATCGCAATTAATTTAAAACTCATGTGGAATGGCTGTACAAGAGTCCACACAGGTTGTCTAAACTGCTACGCAAGTACGCAATCTCATCGATACGGATGGGATATCTGGGGGCTTGATAAGTCCCGTAGGCTCATTATATCTGCTTGGAATAAACTTGAGCTGTATCAGAAACTAGCAGCAAAGGAAAATGCAATTCATAGAGTATTCGTTGGCTCTATGAAGGATATATTCGAACGTCCCATGCCGCTCATCAACCAAAATAAGCTTGCCGTGGACATAACAACTGGAAATTTACGAGAGCAGTTTTTCGCAAATATCACAGATGGAATGTATCCCAACCTTGATTTCCTACTACTCACAAAGCGGCCAAGCAACATCAATAAGTACATACCGGAAGCATGGAAAACAAAGCCACCTAGCAATGTAATGTTTGGGACTTCTCCAGTAAATCAAGCGACAGCTAATATTCTCATTAGGCAGCTTGCAAATGTCAATGGAAGAAAATTTCTTTCTGTCGAACCACAACTTGATCAGCTGACACTATTGCCATGGTTGTGTGCGGGCATTATTAACTGGGTCATTGTTGGAGGAGAGAGCGGGCCAGGAAGACGTCCTTACAATTGCGATTGGGGTAGACAGCTAAGGGATGAATGCCTTGCTACTGGTGTGCCATTTTTCTTTAAACAGATAGATAAAGTAAAAACTATTCCGGCTGATCTTATGGTTAGAGAGTTTTACAAATCTAACAGAAACCCAATCCAGAAATACTAACGAATAAAATTTCAAAAGAATGAATACTGCAAATCAATTAGTGGTTATGCCACAGGAGGAACTTATTGCTATAATCGAAGCAATTCTTGAGAGATTCCTTAAGCAGCGATATCTTCCGTATCCTAGCACTTCGGCAGACCCTCAGAAAGTGTATTCCAGAAGCCAAGTTGCTGAAAAGCTTGGTCGGTCTGAGAACACGGTTTCCAAATATATCCGGCAGCGCAAATTACACGCTACAAAGATCAATGGAATATACTACATCTCTGAAATGAGTCTTCTGAATTTTATAAATAATACAAAGAATGGTAAGAGTTAGATTTCTATTACGACAACCCAAGGCTGGCAGTGGCTTCAAGGCAATTTATGCTACTGTACGGTACAAAAATCAAACAGCAATTCTTTACCCAGGCATTAGCATTCATACTGATGCTTGGGATAGAAGAAACAAACAGAACAAGCCCAAAGACATTCCTGAGAACTATGATATCATAGACCAACTTCACGACTTTACAAAGCTCATCCGTCAAACGTATGGTGAGCTACAGGCGAGAAACCCTAATTCCGTAGTCGCACAGAAACTACTAAAAACGGCTGTTTATGCGAAACATTTATCTGGGCAAGTGGAGAAAGTACTCGCTCCGGTTAAAGAAAATTGTGTACTAATTTCCGATTTCTTTCAAATTATGATCGATGACAGCAAGAACAAAAAGAGGTTTAGTCAGGAAGGTAAGGTTTTAACGCCTTCGACTATCTCCACATATGAGACCACCAAAAAGCACTTTCTTGATTTTCAAGCAAAATACAGACGTAAATATTATTTGACAGATATCGATCAAAAGTTGATAGACAATCTATCATCTTATTTTACCAATGACCTTAAAATGGCATTTAATGGAGTAGGGAAGTACATGAAGACTTTTCGAACCATGATGAACTATGCCCGACAAAAGAAATTGATTGGCGCAGATGTGTTAATTGATAATAAAGTCAAAGTGACTCACGAAAGCCCGGATAATATCTACCTCACTGAAAAAGATATCTGTGATATGATGGCCATTAACGAATTTGAGTCTTCACTTTATGAGGTTGTCAGGGATTTATTTGTCGTCGGATGTCTAACAGGTCTAAGGTTCTCCGATTACTCAACGCTTACCAAAGCAAGAATAGACAATGGTTTTATTTTTCTCACTCAGCAAAAAACACAAAGCAGGGTGACTATTCCAATTCATACAACCGTGAAGCAGATATTTGCCAAATATCCCAATGGATTGCCTGTATGTCCTCCCAATCAAGTATTCAACCGTTATCTAAAAGATATAGGCAAAAAATTACCACAATTGAATACAGATTTTGAGAAGATACTAACAAGAGGTGGTAAGCCAGACCCTAAAACGTATAAGAGGTATGACCTATTGCAGTCGCATACAGCACGCCGGAGCTTTGCAACTAACGAATACTTGAATGGTACTCCTACTATAACAATTATGGCAATTACAGGGCATAAAACCGAGAAGGCTTTCTTAGCATATATCAAAGCTAACTCACTTCAACATGCAATATTGCTCAAGAAGCACTGGGAAAAGCGAAAACGGGATAATGATAATTCAGGAGAAGCTGCAGCATAAAAGGAGCTGGACTAACGTCTGATTTTTTTTATTTACATGAAATTGACTTTTTAAAACCGCCACCTTAACCGCCACCTCAAAGGGTAAAAATAATAAAACCCGCTCTGGGAGCGGGTTTTAGCGATTGCTCGCGGACTGGACGGGACTCGAACCCGCGACCTCCGCCGTGACAGGGCGGCATTCTAACCGACTGAACTACCAATCCGTTTCCGTTGGGGTTGCAAAGATAAGCACAGTTTCTTCAGAAATACAAATCTTCTCCAAAAAATCTTCAGATTTTCTTTTGCATACTATATCCTGCTGCATTTGCGCAGCTGATTATCATATTGCATATACTATAAATTAGATGTTTTGCTTTGAATTTCAGGCAGTGATTTGCAAGATGTTACACGATTGTCATTAACAACTCATTAATTAAGTAAAATTCTCATTTGTGTGCGCGCGTACTACTTTTGTATCGTCGGAGGAAAAGTGTCGCCCGGCAATAAAAACGTGATTATGAGAAAAAGTCTATCTATTCAATTTCTTGTTGCCATGCTGTCGCTGTTTTCTACAGCACACGCTCAAAGCCCTACGGCTCCTGCCAAGGGTTTTAACGTGTTTCTGGAGAATGGAGCTACACTGACCAACAATGAAACGGAAGGGCCGGTAGCTATGGGGGGAGATCTTACCATTGGCGGAAGCTACCAGGTGGCCACCAATTATCCCGGTACGTTTACTGTGAGTGGTGCAACAATTGGTCTTGTGGTCGGCGGTCGCGTTTATTATAGTGGCGGCAGCAATCTTGCTGTGAACCAAAGCACATATGTGAAGATCGGAAACGGCACCGGATCGAATGTGTGGTATCTCGATAATAATCTCGGATATTCTCCGATGCGGATTACTCCTACGCTGGACTACAACAGCAGTCCTCGCATCATGATGACCGTGCCGTCCAATAGTACATTGCTTGGTGCATTGGGTGTAAGTGCATTGCTCAACCCAGTGATACAATCGGGAGTGATAGATTTCACTTCGGCGTTCAATTCTATGCGCGCTACATCAACTTGTATGTCGGGATTGACAGACAATGCTAACCTGACAAATTCAGGTGGCACTACTATTGCGCACTCTGGCTTTCCTTCCGGTTATCAGGTGAAACTGAATCTGCATTCCGGGGCAAACGTGCTCAATATCAGTGGCGCTGATTTGAATAACCTTTCTGACTTTATTTATAACAATACGCCGGCAGCCGGGCAATACCTGGTTGTGAATGTAAATGCACCGGGCACATTCAACTGGTCGGTGTGTAATTCGTCTGGTAGCTTTGGTGGCGTGAGCGGCTGTGCTTACATCATCTGGAACTTCTACAATACTACTACGCTGAACATACAGGGCGGCGGTGCAGTGGAAGGAACTGTATATGCGCCATATGCTGGCATTGTGAAGACAGCTAATGCTGCAAACATAGAAGGGCAGGTAATTGCCAAATCTTATACACATAATGGTGGCGAAAATCACTATGCGGTATTTACTCCTGCCGTTTGTGCAAGCTCACCTACTGCGGCAGGCTTTTCGGTAAATGTTGCCGGCCAGTGTTTAAGCGCCAATGCTTATGCTTTCACCAACACATCTACCGGCACCAGTCTCACCTATTCATGGAGCTTTGGTGATGGTAGCACATCTACCGATGCTAACCCGGCTCACACATACACTGCTGCCGGTACATATACAGTAGCATTGACAGCTACAGGCAGCGGAGGTACAAATAGCAGTACGCAAGTAGTGACTGTATATGCAATGCCATCGACAAGCCTTACCGGTAATAACGTGGCATGTGCGTCAGGCTCAAATGGTTCTGTTACTCAGTCTATCAGCGGAGGCTCTTCTCCGTATTCATGCGCATGGAGCAATGGAGCTTCTTCTACTAATATCAGCAGCCTCGTTGCCGGTACATATTCGGTACTCGTAACAGATGCGCATGGTTGCCAGACTACGGGTACTAAAACGATCACAGCGCCTTTATCCTTATCGGTAGCGCTTACTTCTACAGATGCTTCCTGCTCAGGCGCTAGCTCGGGTAGCGTAAATGCTGCTGCAACGGGTGGTACAGCTCCTTATTCTTACACATGGAGCAATGGTGGATTGCTGTCAGCGATTACCGGCCTGCTTTCGGGTGTGTATAGTGTGGTATGTACTGATGCTCATGGATGTACTGCATCTGCCAGTCAGAACGTAAGCCAGCCAACATCACTTTCTGTTTCAATTACATCCAGCGATGTATCTTGTCATGGCGGCAGTAATGGTGGAGTGAGTGTAAATGTAACCGGAGGTACGGCGCCTTATACATACAGCTGGAATACCGGTGGCTTGCTCTCTGCGCTGACAAGCATTACTGCTGGCGTATACAGTGTAACCTGCACTGATGCTCACGGCTGTACGACTACGGCTACTAAGACGATCAGCGAACCTACATCGCTGATTGCATCAGTAACCTCAACCGATGTTCTGTGCCATGGTGGCACAACAGGTGCTGTTACTCCGAGTTGTGCTGGCGGTACTGCTCCATATACTTATAGCTGCAGCAACGGTCTTTTGTCTGGCCTTACTGGATTGACAGCTGGTGTGTACAGTGTTATCTGCACCGATGCTCATGGCTGTACAACAACTACAACAAAAACGATCAATGAACCTGCTGCGCTGATTGCATCAGTAACTT
>JAOTRH010163165.1:0-12755 GCA_034768845.1 Heliamphora exappendiculata
TAGTCATCTTACCCTTTAAGTAAGATTCACAGACTGAAAGTGCCTCCACTTCCAATGAACTCAAAGGTCCATCTACTACCAATCTATTTAATCTTTTTAGATTAATATGATCCAAGCATAAGTGCTAAAAAAATGTTTGGCTTATTAAAGAATGAAGCTTTCTCTTATATGGTAAAGTAGATGTGTTATCATTTCAGTTAGTTGAAGTGTATGAGTGATAAGATTGATAGGAGATATAACATACAGATTATCCACCAATGTACCAAAATAAATAAAATATTTATTTTTCTTCACAATAATAGAGTCACCAAAATGAACAAAATATTGTCCTTGATTAAACTTGAGACTAAAATTAATTTTTTTCTAATCGAAAGTACATAAAAATAATCTTTTAGAAGTAGTATCCTAGTTTTACTAAAACTGAGAGTGATATCTCCTACTGTAACTGTTTCCACCCTTGTATTATTGCCCATGTGCAGGTAAATTTCTCCATTACTGAGCTGCTTAGTTTCTTGGCACTCATGCAAGGAATTACATATATGATTAGTGGTTCCCATATCTACACACTAGGTACCTGAAGATAACATCGCTAATCATGTTTTAACAACCAGTGAACAGAAATTACCTTGTTTGTTCTGCTTACTGAGAAAAAACTAAACATTGCTTTTTCTAATGTCCAAACTGGTTACAGTGATAGAACTTGTCTCTCAGCTTCTTCACACCAGCTTTTGGTCCCTTAACTACTTTTAGACTTGTGTTTCCCTATGTCTGAATATTTTTCTTCTTCTTACCTTTCGATTTAGAAGAAGAACCCTTACTAGCCACAAATACAGAACCTAGCTTCCTAAGAACACCCTCGGCTACTTGAAGTTCCTTAAGAAGTTCTACTAGTGAGTAGCTGAGCTTATTCATAGAATAATTTAGGCAGAACTGCTTAAAACTTTTAAGTAATGACTGGAGTATGACATCGACTTGGGTTTTTCCATTAATTTTAGTTCCAAGGATCTCTTGTTCATTCAGAAGATTGATCATCTTTAGAACATGATCCTAAATAATTATTCAAAAAAAAAAAATGATCCCTAATTGGTGTACCTTCAGCCATTGTTTGCATTCATTAGAGATCTCATAGCCACCTGCCTAGCAGCACGATTTTGATCTCCAAATATTTCTTTAAGGTTCATCATCATGCCATAGACACTAGGCATAGACTAATGCTAATACTCTAAAATATTTGACATTAAAGCCAAAATGTAACAATGAGCCATCTGATCAGCTTTATGCCACTTCTGATGGGTTTGGATTTTTCATTTGGTAGCCCCCTCATTAGGTACTGGTGGACATATCTCAGTTAAAATAAATTTATAATTCTCAGCAGTTGACACAATGCCCAAATTTCATTTCCAGTCAATATAGTTCAGTCCCGAAAGATTGTTTTCTTTAAGAATGGATGCGAGTGAGTTGAAAGCCATTTTAATCTTGAGAATCACATAATTAAAGTACCATTAATTATGACGAGTAAAACTTTGAATTCATTTTAATTTGGTTTCATCTACCATTTTAAAATTAATTCGCCAGCAGCCTAGTAACCTGAGAATAGCATGCCACGATAGGTGAATGTCTACTATTCTTCATAAGATCAGACATGCCAATTCTTTTTAATTTTACTATCTAGATAACTGATCATACCAAGTAAAATTAAATAACTAACATAGTTTCAGTCTAGTATATAATAGCAGTGACTCAGATGGAGATGATACTATTATATACAGTTAGTATTAACCATCATCTAATCCCAAATCAATCACTTCGCAATGAACCATTTAGATGGAGAAGTGATCTACACTAACAATTATCTAGAATTATCCTTAAAGAAGGTTTGTACTGATGATATCACAATTAATCTGTCTGATGGGGAGAAAGGTCACTGCCAATACACAAGATTTAATTGCATCGCCTACAAACTGGTGATGGAGACCGCGGAATTTATCTGTGAATAAATTCACTCTCCCACTTAGATTTTTAAAATATTTTTTAAGGTAATAAAAATTCGTTTAATTAAAATAAATTTATTAGTTTCGAAAGTCACAAAATCTGAAAGAATCAAATATCTTTCCGTGTACACGATTTCAAATATTCTAATTTATCAAACCATCTTTTTATGTTTAAATGCGTAACAAATAAAATTTAATAAATGTACAGTTTTTTCTTTAACTTTTCAGCTAAGGTAGTGATTAAAAGTATTTATTTATTTTATTTTGCATTTCACTTTTTTTTTAAAATAATAATTTATTTCGATTAAATATTTTTTTATTTAATTAATTTAAAATTTAGAATTAATTCTCACATTTTTCAAGATATCCAATTTTAAAAAATCATTTTAAACATGATATTTTGTAAAAAAAATAAATTATCTAAAGTTTTTCCATTTAATTAACATTAATTAATTAAAAAAACTTAATTTTATTTTTTGTTACAAAATATTTTAATTAAAATTAAAATTTTGATTTAATTAAATTAATAGGATAAATCAAACAAATATTTATCATTCACGCTGTTAATATATAAAAATTAAATACAAGATAAATATATTCAAATTATATAATCTATCTGAAATTTTAAAAAGTTTCAGTCTCTAGTTAAAAGATAAATTTCAAGTCATTCAATTGTTGTAGAAAATTGCTTGTTAAAATCGAATACGAATATCTCAATCATAACAATTAAAAATAATTCCGAGCTACTAGTACTACCGCCGGCCACTGCACACGCACCAATGGGACCGTTTGATCACCGAAACAGAGTTCAGAAAATATTCACCGATTGCTGTTTTTGGAGTTAGGCCGCTATTGTGTTTGTGGATATCACCAAAACAGTGTTTGAAAACAGCACAGATACTATTTCGGAATTTGCGCCACTTTCCGCTGAAATCGCGCAAACTGTACATTGTTCTGTTTGGAATTAAAAATTGCTGCCTTTGAGTTTGAAAAATAGTGCGCCTGCTTGGAAAACATTGCCTGTTATTGCTGCTGGACGTTGTTTGCTTCAGTTGGAGAATGCGCTGCGCCACTGTTAGTGCCGCTGGACTGCTGTTTTCTTGGGGAAACCGCTGCTGCCATAAGGCAGTGTTTGGCTCAGCTTTTTACCAAAACAGCTTATTGTCGAAAAAGCTTGTTGGGAACTGCTTCAGCAAAACAGCTTGTTTGCCCTCTTGGAAACGGGCGCTGGACCTGCTGCTTGGGAATTGTTTGCTGTGGTTTTTTATATAAAAAAAGTACATTTTCTTTAAAATAAAAATAAAAATAACACCGCAGCCATGTGCCTGCAATTGGCTGCTGCAGCGTTGAAACCCATTGCTGGAAAACTGCACCTTTTGTGTTCTTCATGTTTCTTCTTTAATTTTTTTATTTTATTTTGATTACATAAAATAAAAAAAATTAAAAATTAAAAATTAATAATTTTTACATTGATCATATACCTCCATAGAATTCACAATCAATCTACCACAATTAACTCTCGTGGTTAAAAAAAATTAATCATTATTCATGCATTCAATCAAACATAAAAATAAATAATAATCATAAAACTAAGATTTAGAACGCCTGCAAAACAAGGTTAGCAATTGTTCTAAAACTACTTAACCCCGATAAACCGTAAACAAATAACAAAGCGGCTCTGATACCAATTGTTGGAGACAAAACTGCCGAGATAATCGTTTTTGTAAACAATACTTGGTAAAAATTAACTGAACGGGCAAACGCCGAAACGGGTTCCAGATAAAACTTTTGACGTCGAACGATCAAAATAAAACTCGTGCAACCAAAATTAATTTAGAAGAATACCTTTTATCGATCGATTCTTCAATTATGATTTGATTCCGAGTTGAAACTCCTGTCAGATCTTCTACTGTATTCCCTTACGCGATCCTCGAACGTAATGTGGGCTACGGACTATCGAGAACTCGTATCAGCAGAATCAAGATACATTTAGTCTTGAGAGACAAAATATGATATATTATGATTTAAAACTGGTTCAGCCTACCCGCATATATATATGGTTACAGTAGGGACCTGGAGAATAATTATGAGTAAAACTTCTAGTGGAACACGGATACCTACCCGCGATTTCTACAATTATGGAAAGACGCAGCGATTTTTATAATTTCTATAAAACACTGAATTACAGTTCATACCACTAAAGAACTATAATTGTACTCTGACCCATAATCTCAAAACCTTCTTGCATTGAGCTCCTGTTATTAAATACTTACCATTTCTCCCAACGTTAAGATTTTTGATGTAACAACCCTAGTCGGATCCTAATATTGGTGACAGATAGTCCACAAGGCCACAGAATACGGAAGAGGTTCAGAACCCTAACTCAAACCGAAGCCCTAAGTTCGGTCCAAAAACTATAAAACGGTCCAAAACACAGGCAATAAAATCCTAGCACCCGGAGAAAACCTAAGACACCTTCTAGACTTAGGACCTAGACGCCTTATGGACTAGAATTTGGAGAAAACCTAAGACACCTTCTCGACTTAGGACTTAGATGCCTTATGGACTAGGGTTTTAAAAAAACCTTAGTACTTCGATAGGGTTTCGACATCGGGGCTCAAAATTGCTCGGCGATTCGGCAGAGCTTCTCTCTTTAAACCTCTCTCTAATTTTCTATGTTGAAAATGTATCAGGGGGTACGGTATTTATAGAATTCTTCAACCAATAAGATGCTAACACGTTCTAGGACACGTTAGGATTTTTAGAGTTGGCGGCCGCCGGGTATGAACATGGTGGTCGCCACATCAAAAGAAGCTTCCAGAAGGTTCTACTAGCAATTGTCATAATGGAGTTGGCGATTGCCACTATGCAAGTTGGCGGTTTCCAAGTTGGAGTTGGTATTCGCTGGGTTGGACATGGCGGTCGCCTAAAAAAATAGAAGCATCTAAGAGGTTCTATTGGTGGTCGCCACAATGAACATGGCGACCCCAAGGTTCCAACATGGCAGTTCAATGATGATTTCACTGGTTTGAAGGTTTTGATGATTGGGTTCAAATACTGAGCTTAGATTATTTCACGAGGATCGTACTGAGGCACCATTCTAACTGTTTTCATCATCGAATTCACCTAAGATTAGGCGGAGTCAAATTGGGGTGTTTACAGTTGCCCCTCTTTGATATAACTTGCATAGCAACGCGTGATGCAGGTTATATCAAAGATCCAGAGACAACTGCCATTTGACCAAGTCGCCAATCTTAGTCCACAAACACACAAGCATACATATGATGTAGGTCGTACTCGCATTTCCATCGAGCTACCTACGTACCTCTATGCTAGGGATCAGACTAAAACGTAGTTCATAGGGCAAAATGCAATGATGCAAAATAAGCCTAATCATGATGCATGACAGGTATAGTGTAGAGCAAACATGTACAACGCGAGTTAGTTTAGGGTCATAAGGAGGACCGACGAGTCAGTTTAGGGTCATGAAGAGGACCGAGGAGTCTGTTTAGGGTCGTGAGGAGGACGATCGAGGAGTTAATTTAGGGTCGTGAGAAGGACTAAGGAGTCAGTTTAGGATCATGAAGAGGGCTGACGAGTCAGTTTAGGGTCATGAGGAGAACCGATGAGTCAGTTTAGGGTCGTGAGGAGGACTAAGAAGTCAGTTTAGGATCGTGAAGAGGACCGACGAGTCAGTTTAGGGTCATGAGGAGGACCGAAGAGTCAGTTTAGGGTCGTGAGGAGAATCGACGAGAAAAATGTCAAATTAATAGATCGGTTAAGATCTAAAAATTCAGGATGAATCTCGGGAAGAAAATAATTAAAAACCTAGTTACGGCTTAAAATTAAATTTATCGAATTAATAGGTCGAGTTAGGACCTAAAATTCATAACGAGGCATGGGATAAAAATAATTAAAAGCCAAGTTACGGGTTAAAATTAAATTTATCTGGAGAAAGCCACGAATTAATAGGTCGAGTTAAGACCTAAAAATTCGAGACAGAAGCGGGATAAAAAATAACTAAAAAGTAAAGTTACGACTTAAAGTTAAATTTATCGGGAGAAAACATTAATTAATATATCGAGTCAAGACCTAAAAATTTGAGACAAGGTATGAGATAAAAATAATTAAAAGTCGAGTCAAGGCTTAAAACTATCTTTATCGGGAGTGATAACCATGAATTAATAGATCGAGTCAAGACCTAAAATCTCATATGCCTAGCGCACTAGGGCTTAGGGTCCCTAGTCTTCTACTAGGACATGCAGGATTTGTCTGGCGCACCAGAGTTTAGGGTGCCTAGTTTTCTAGACCTTGAGAGATTTTTATAGCGCACTAGGGTTTGGAACATAGGATGCCTAGCACATTAGGGCTTGGGAAACCTAAAACGTCTTCTGGACTTATGACCTAGATGTATTATGGACTAGAGTTTGAAGAAAACCTAAGACACCTTCTGGACTTATGACCTAGATGCCTTATAGACTAGGGTTTGAAGAAAACTTAAGCCACCTTCTGGACTTATGACCTAGACGCCTTATGGACTAGGGTATGAAGAAAACTTAATACACCTTATGGACTTAGGACCTAGACGCCTTATGGTCTAGGGTTTAAAGAAAACCTAAGACACCTTCTTGACATAGGACTTAGATGCCTTATGGACTAGGGTTTGGAGAAAACCTAAGACACCTTCTTGACTTAGGACCTAGACGCGTTATGGACTGGGGTTTGAAGAAAACTTAAGGCACCTTCTGGACTTAGGATGTAGACACCTTATGGAGTAGGATTTAGAGAAAACATAAGACACATTCTGGACCTAGGACCTAAACACCTTATGGACTAGGGTTTGAAGAAAACCTAAGATGGCTTTTGGACTTTGGACCTAGACGCCTTATGGACTAGGGTTTAAGAAAAACCTAAGACACCTTCTGGACTTAGGATCTAGACACCATATGGACTAGGATTTTGAGAAAACCTAAGACACCTTCTAGACTTAGGACCTAGACACCTTATGGACTAGGGTTTAGAGAGAACCTAAGGATCGTCACTCAACACAAATCTTGGGTTGGATTTGCCTGGCGTACCAGGGTTTAGGGTTCCAAGTCTTCTACTAAAGGATCATCACACACACACAAACCTAGGGTTATGAAGATTTGCCTGGTACACCAGGGTTGAGGGTTCCTAGTCTTCTACTAGGACGTGCAAAGTTTGCCTGGTGCACTAAGGCTCAGGGTGCCTAATTTTTAGGGCTTGAGAGAACCGAAGGATCGTCACTCACACACAATCCTAGGGTTAGAAGGATTTTCTTGGCGCACCAGGGCTTAGGGTGCCTAATCTTCAGGCGCACCATTGCTAGGGCTGCCACACAGCTATTAGGGTCCACGGGCTCATGTTTTCTGCTTTGGTCTTGAAAGGTCATGCCCTACTATAGAGGAGTTCACCATCATTCTTAATTTCGTCCCACAGGAGTTCATGCTAATACCTTCCATGTTCATCATGCATCCTTGTGGTCTGACTAACCAATAGGTTTCTTTCTTCGTCCATGGGGATTCACTGGACACAAACTCTGCCCTATCGGTGCCCGTTTAGCTTCTAATTGTGGTGCCTTCTAGTTTCTTGTGACGATTGAGTTAGCACTATTCTAATAGACATTGCTGAGAAAATAAGGGCAGGAAAGGACTCCGTGCCCTTAGTTTTGGCCTAGGCCCTGATGCTATCCACATCTTTTGCCAGTTGTCCTCTGCTTGTCCAAGTAAAAGTCAAATCTCTCATTTTCTTCGCTTTTCTCTCTTTTTGCTGATTTATCTCGATTTTTACCTCTCTTCTCTTCTGTTGCCGATTTCTCTCAATTCTTACCTCTTCTCTCTTTTTAGATCTGGCTGATATAGAAGGTAAATCTTCTACAAAAATTAGCTTCGGATGGGCACAACGATGCTACCTTTGTCTATCATTCTTTTTACCCGATATGCACTATCGAGGCAGCTTGGAGATAGTATCTTTCTTTGCTGACTGGAAGAGACATCACTTGCCAGTGCTCCTGATGGCGGATCCCTTTTATGACTTTCACTATTATGGACCATCTAGATGTCTTGCTGATTGGTCTACGACTGTTCACCTTTTATTATCCACACCGGATCATGAGGCAGCTTGGTCGAGGTCATATCATATTTCACGCCGTATGGGGTCGTATTAATTTATCTTCCCTTTAAGCCCAATTTCTGGCGCGGTATCTGGAGGCTTGACCATCTCGTTCACTAATGGAGATGCAGGAGCGATCCCACACTGAGCTCTCCAAGGAGTACAAGGCGTGGTTGATTTAGAAAAAAAAGAGCAGAAACAAAGAAGATGGAGAAGAACAAGTAGTAAAGAGAAGGAAGATCTGAGAGATCTATTTTGCTTTTAGAATTTTGTAGCTTTTTTCTTTATTTAGAGTTTAGAACTTGCGTACCCGTCTTTTATTTCTAAAACCTTGTGATTGCAGCTAAAGTAATGAAAATCTCACGTTTATCTGAAAAAGGTTCTCAATTTTTTAAAGTTTTTTGACTTTTGCAATTAAATAACCTTATTATCAAAACTCAAAGATAAATTTGCATTGATCATTACTCGGATTCAAAAATGGATAAAACAAAGAAGGTGGTCGGAATTCTTAAAAGAAGCTACCTACGTATCCCAAAAAGTAGAATCAGTCCATAACGTAGTTCGAGCTCGGTTTACTCTTGGGTATTAACATTCTCCTTTTGTAATGTCCTAACTTTTGCCAAGGTCGCCCTTTTGGATTTTCGGCCTTGCGGGTTGCTCTAACTTTTGCCTGGGTCGGCTTTTTAATTTTTAACCCAGCGAGCTTTTATCTTATTTTATTTTCCTCTAAAGGGTAGTATTTTTTTGAGTTAGTTCAAGTTGATTAGAGTGGAAAATGTGTTACCATCCAGATCCATAATGATTATAGCATCACTGGTCATAATAGTCTTGATCAGATACGACCTGGCTCAATTTGCCTTAAACTTTTCTCTTGGATCAAAAATAGGAGCCTTGATTTCCTTAAGAACTAAATCAACTTCTCTCAAGTCTCGGGCACACTTTGGCTATCTTCTTTTGATACCCTTTTACGTGAAACAGAATTTGCAGTTTTCTTTCATCAAATAAGAGGAGTTCTTCCATCTAATTCATCTGCCATTCTCCTGCGAGTTGAGCCACGTCTTATACTTCTTGATCCTTTCAAAGAATTTTGGAAACACTATGATATGGCTGTCTTGATCTTTTGGGCTTCACAATCATATCGTTTACATACACTTTGACTTCCTTGTGTATCATATTATGCAACAAGGTACTGGCAGCCCTTTGGTAGGTTGCTCTTGCATTCTTCAAATCAAATGGTGTCACATGGTAACAGTAGGTGCCCCATGGTGTAATGAGTGCCATCTTTCTCTATCTTTAAGGTCTATCAAGATCTGATTGTACCCGAAGAAGCCATCCATAAATGATAAAAGAGCGTGCCCCATTGTGCTATCTACCAAGACGTCAATGTGCGATAATCAAAAGTCGTCCTTTGGACTAGCCTTATTGAGATTCTAAAAATTTACACAGACTCTTATGCATCCATCCTTCTTCAAGACCGGCACAATGTTGGACACCTACTTTGGATACTTGGTTACCATAAGAAATTCAGCGTTGATCTGCTTAGTGACTTATTCTTTGATCTTCAGAGCACATTCTGGTCGTGTCCTTCTCGATTTCTATTTAACCAATTTGGCATAGGGATACAAAAGGATATGGTGTTGGATAAAATCGGGATCAATTTTGGACATATCCTCGTATGATCATGCAAAAATGTCTTTAAATTCTTTTAATAAAGTTATTAATTGTTTACGTTCAATTAGAAATAAAGAAGAATCAATTTGGACAATTTGTGAATTAATTTCATCACCCAAATTTATTAATAAAATTTCTTTAATTATTGGTTGGGCACGCATTTCTTCTTCTCTTTTAAAATTTTTAATTCTTCAGTGACATCCCCTTTGAATTCAAAATCATCAGAAAGAGTACAAAATAAAAGAAACAAAGAAGAATAATCAAAACCTTTGTTTATTTCATCGATATCAAATAGAGTAGGGATTATAAAATCAAAAGCAAAGGAAGAGGGTGCACAGACAGACGTGCTCTCTAACTCAATTGATCTGAATAAAGCAAAAACTTACAAGACTCCAACTTGACTTGAGACTTAAATCATGCAAATTGCAAGAATTTAAAAATCAGATGTGACATTCGGTGTAGATGGAGGTGGAATGACCTTATTGTCAATGAGATCCTGAATGTCATGACGGAGTTTCAGACAGTTGTCGGTTGGGTGTCCGTGGCTCTGATGGTATAAGAAATATTGGGTGGGATCGTAGCGTAGCTATAAAGGGTTAGGAGGCGGCATTGGATCAAGAAGCTTTATCAGCCCTTTCTCGACAAGTGGATTCATGGCCGTGGTTAGAGAAATATTAAGGGAAGTGAAAGCTCTCATTGGCTTTTTCAGCTGCGACGGCTGATTATTTCTTGGAAAAGGTAATGAAGGTGAAGAATTCGGTTGATCTGATTGAGATTTTAGCAAATTCACCTCATTAGAGCAAGATGCAGGGTTAGTGGATGGGTAAGGTCTTCTCGACTTTTGCTTCGGCTCGACCTCCTCGATATCACCAGACTGGATTGCATCTTCTATTTGAACCCCAACATTAAACAACTGCTCGAATGTGGAGAGCGATTGTGTGATCAGATAATGTTTCAGGGGGGATTGCAAATTCTTGACTAAAATTCTCACCAGTTCCTTTTCTATTGGTCGGTTTGTCATTTTAGCTACCTTTGCTCTCTCCCTGGTCAAAAAGTCCACAAACAACTCTCTACTTTCTTGAGGAATGGTTTCCAGCTCCCAAGTGGTTACATCTTCTTGATATTATAGCTATACTGACTGATAAATGCTATAGCTATGTCCTCCCTGGTTCTGATCTTTGCTACATCGAGGGAGAGCAACCATTTCTAGGCTGCCCCAAAAAGAGATTGGTGAAAGAGCTAGGCCTTCAACTGGTCATTAATTTCCATTGGCGACAAGGTACCAACATACATTCGGAGATGAATTTTGGGGTCTCCGATTCTGTCAAATTTTTTCATATCAGGCATTTTAAACTTATCTGGGAGCTTGGCGTCTGGAAACAGGCAAAGTCCCCCTACATCGAGCATATATTCCTCGACTCCTTGGCCTTTCTAAGGACCTTCTCCATTCGATCGATTTTCTCAGCCAATGTAGATTCTCTGAATTGTGCAGTGTTCTCTTCTTCTACCACCACCGGGCGGGAACCCGAGGCAGAACAACAACTTGCGGTGCCTCTTGTCCTTGGTTATCATCCCAGAAGTTTTTGCCATTCTCATTTGTTTCCTTCGATTGTCCATTCACAACGGGTATACAGGCTTGAATTGCCCATATCTATGCCTGACATTAGTTTTGAGCTTAGGTCTGCTGCTCCACAGCTCTACGTATATCAGTAATAGCTCTCATCAGAGCTGTCAAGTTAATTTCGTTCTCTGCCATTATCAAAATACTTTCCAGATAAGAATTTTTAACGACAGATAACAAGCATCCCAGATTCCCAAAATAGAAAACCATAGGCAGATAATCACTAAAGCTGAAACAATGCCCCTGCCGAGCTCATACTAGCAGCGTAACAACAGGACGACCCAAAAAATAGAATGATGGCTAAGAAGGGGATCAATTAAACTTTAGAGGAAAAGTTCATCTAAACGAAAAAACGAACAGCACTCCGGCAAGAAGGTAGTTTTAACCCTCCCAATAGACTGGTTCGAACAGCATAACGGTAAGATAGCTAGACTAGCTCACGCGGGTATAGCAAAGGTTTGAATTAATCAAGCCTAAACAAAAACGGGGGTATAAAACTAGCAACCCAGAAAGAGCCCAAAAGAGAGAGAAACTATCCTAGAGGTTTCACAACAAAGGACGGGCATGATCCCGAGAAGAAAACTACGGCATAAAAACCAAACAAGGTGAAGAACGAAACCCGAGTAAGAACTCGGAGACGAAAGGTTAACCTAATCGAAGGACAACAGAAAACCCAGGTCAAACCCCAAAAAGGAACTAGCTTAAGCGCAAATAAATAATCTCAACAATACGCAATCAAAATATACAATTAAGAAAACACATAATCTTACAAGGGTTAGAAGCACCTAATGGGGGGTTCTAAACTACTATATGCGAAATGCTGATTTTGGTAAATCAAATAGGGTACCTTCTGAATAGAGCCGGGTATATACCTTCCAAGCCTGGAGTGGTGTAGGACATGGTCAAACAGTACGCCCGAACTCTTTTACTATACCTATGATAGCGTACAATCAGTAAGGGTTGCCCGTCTTCCCAACAATCTCTTAAACGGATGAACGTTCAGGGCATCTGGTCACCATGCAGGGGGCTTTGCAGAACAATGCACATGCATGAGAAAATACAAATGAGAAATACACATTAAGAACAAATGATATTTTCAAATTTAGCCATCTTATTTGATTTTATAAACCAGTCTCCAACAGAGTCGCCAGAAAATACTGTGGCGCCAAAATTTGGAGGTTTTTGAAAATCGTCAAAAATAAGAGAATTCAAAGATGTTTGGAAAATATTTTAACCCTTGAAAGCCAAATTTTTGAAAATCCCTTTTTGTTGAAAATAGAGTCGCCACTTAGTTTTTGAGAAAAACTAAGAAAAATAAAAATGGCTACTGATCTTTAAAA
>JAOTRH010163176.1:0-12755 GCA_034768845.1 Heliamphora exappendiculata
AAATTAAAGATATTTATTTATAGGAAATAAAATATTAAAATCATCAAAATTAATTAATGAAGCACTTGTGCTAACAGTATCTTAGCCCCCGAACTATTTTTCTCTAGTTAACGTTTTAAAAATCAGTAGCCATTTTTCTTTTTTCTTGATTTTTTCTTAAAAATCAAGTGGTGACTCTACTTTTAACAATAAGTGAGTTTTTAAAATTTGGCCTTCAAGGTGTTAACATATTTTTCTAAATATCTTTTGAATACCCTTATTTTTTACCAAACAAAAATTTTAAAATTTCGGCACCACACCTGGTAAACCAACATATAATCCATAGTCCTTTTTAGGTACTTGATTATATTCTTTACCGCAATCTAGTGCTCCTGTCCTGGGTTAGACTGATATCTGCTAACCATGCCAATGACAAAGCAGATACCGGGTTTAGTATAAAGCATAACATATATTAGGCTTGCTACTGCTGAAGCATAAGGAACAGTCTTTATTTTCTCTATCTCATCAGGTGTCTTAGGACATTGATCCTCTGATAGAGTGATTCCATGGCTGAAAGAAAAAAATTATTTCTTAAAATTTTGTATACTAAAACGAGTAAGGATATCATTGATATACTTTGCTTGTGATAAGCCCAACATCCTTCGTTTTTTATGTCGCAAAAGCTTGATCCCAAGGATGTGACTGGCTTCTCCCAGGTCCTTTTTATCGAATTGCCCAGATAACCGTATTTTTACAGAAAATAACACCCCCACATCGTTTTCGATGAGTAAGATATCATCTACATAAAATACTATAAATGACTACCACGCTTCCGTCACGCTTCTTGTATACACATGACTCATCTTGGCTTTGATCAAAATCATAAGACTTTATGGCTTGATCAAACTGAGTATTTCAAGACCTCGATGCCTACTTAAGTCCATAAATAGATATCTTAAGATTGCATAATATGTGTTCCTGGCCCTTTATTATGAAATCGTCAGATTGTACCATATAGATGTACTCCTCAAGACTTCAGTTAAGAAAAACTATCTTGACATCCATTTGTCAAATTTCATAATCGAAATGAGCTGCAATGGATAAGAGAATTCGGATAGACATAAGCATGGCTACCGACAAAAAGGTTTTCTCATAATCGATCCCTTCTTTTTGAGTGAACCATTTTACAACAAACATAGCTTTGAACGTTTTCACCTTCCCGTCTACTCTTCTCTTCCTTTTACAGATTCACTTACATTATTTGGATTTTATCCCTTCGGGTGGTTCTTCAAGTTCCTAGACCAGATTAGAATACATAGATTCCATCTTAAAATTCATAGTATTTTGTCAAAGATCTGTATATTTGTCTTGGAGTCCTTTGTTGTAGTTATAGAGTTTGGTATCCAGTTTTACCAGGATCTTGTCAAAAGACTCTTCCAAGAACATTTATCGATAGGGATGACGAACAACAATTCTTCCATTACAACGTGGCACTACATGCGTCTGTGTACTAGTAGTAATGCGTTGTGCAGAATCTGAACTCTGTGCACTATTATTTACATGCTCGTCTGGCATGTTAATGGCAGCATCCTAATCTGGTCCATGACTTGTCACGATAATCCTCTCACTACGACAAGATAATGGGATATCAGTGACTGGTGATTCCTCTTTCGTTCTATTGGTATTTCTTTTCAATTATTTCAGAACCATTTTATTTTTGGGCCTATGGTATATAATATAATCTTCTTTCAAGAATCGGGCATTAGTGCTAACAATAACTTTCTGATCCTTAGGATTATAAAATAAACAACCTTTTATTTTCCTGAGATACCTGACAAAAAAATAAACTTCTGTCATCGATTCTAATTTACCCGTGTTTCCTTTCTACACGTGTGCTAGACACCCCTAAATTCGAATATATCTCAGACCAGGCTTGCGCCTAGTCTATAATTTTGTGGGAGTAGAAGGTACTGACTTAGAAAGTATCAAGTTCAAAATATAAGTCACTGTCTCTAATGCAAGTCCCCAAAACAAATTGGGTAAATTCGAATAACTCATCATTGACCTTTCCATCTCCATAAGAGTCATATTCTTTCTTTCTGCTACACCATTCTGCTGCGGAGTGCCCAGTGCAGTCAAATGAAAGATAATCCCCTCTGACGACAAGTAGTCCATAAACTCTCTAAAGAGGTACTTTTCACCACAGTAGGATCATAGTGATTTGATACTTTTACCCTAATTCTTCTCCGCCTCTGCCTGGAATTTTTTAAATTTTTCAAAGTATTCAGACTTATAGTGCATCAGGTAAATGTATTCATACCTTGAATAGTCGTCAATGAAACTAACGAAGTACTCAAAGCCACCTCTAGCCCCGATAGTCACAGGACCGCACATATTAGAGTGAACCAGTTTCAACGGTTCTTTAACTCTATAGCCTTTGGCTGAGAAGGACTTTTTAGTCATCTTACCCTCTAAGTAGGATTCACAGACTGAAAGTTTCTCCACTTTCAATGAACTCAAAAATCCATCTTCTATTAGTCTAGTTATCTTTTTTTGGTTAATATGACCCAACCGTAAGTGTCAAATAAACTTTTGGTTAATTAAAAAAGAATTTTTTCTCTTATATGGTAAATTAGATGTGTTATTCAATTCAGTCAGTTACAGTGTATTAGAGATTGGAGTGATAACATAATGATCATCCATCAATGTACCAGAACAGATAACCCATTTATTATCCTTAATAACTACAGAGTTATTAAAATAAATTAAATATCTGTCTTTAACCAATCTAAAAACGAAAACTAAGTTCTTTCTAATGGAAGGTACACAAAGATAATATCTCAATATTAAAATTCGATCTCTACTAAAGCTGAGAGTGAGAAATTCGACAGCAACTGATGTCACCTTTGTATTATTAGCTATATGTAGGTAAATTTTTCCGTCACTAGGTTGTCAGATTTTTTGAAATCTCTGCAATGAAATGAAGACATGATTAGTGGTTTCCGTATCTACACACTAGGTACTGGTAAATAACACCGCTAAACATGTTTTCACAACTAGTGAACAGAAATTACCTTGATAGTTCTACCTTTTGAGAAATATTGGACATTGATTTTTCAAGTGTCGTGTCTGATTATAGTAAAAATATCTACCTTTCGACTTTTTCACACAAGTTCGTGGCTCACTAACTAGCTTGAAAATCGTGTCATCCTATTTCTAAATATTTTTTTTTCTTCATGCCTTTTGGCCCAAAGAAATAACCATTTTTAGAAACAAACACATTTTCTGATATCTTAAGAATACCTCAGCAGTTAAAATTATATCCATATTCCTTTTCCAGTCTACATAGTTTGGTCCCGTTACTTTGTTTTCTTTGAGTATTGACGCGAGTGGATTGAAAGCCATTTTAATCCTGAGAATTACATAATTAAAAACTATTTATTATGACGAGAAAAAACTTTGAATTTTATTTTAAATTGGATCCCTCTACCATTTAAAAAAATATTCGCCAGCAACCTGGTACCCTATGAATAGCATGCATCGATAGAAGGACATCTACTATCTATCGTTTATCCAGACAAGTCAATTCCTATTAATTTTACTTTCTAGGCAACAGACCATACCAAGTAAAATTAAATAGCTAACATACATTCGGTTTAGTAAATAATAGTAGTAAATCAGATGGAGATGATACTATTATTTATAATTAAGTGTTAACCACCACCTAATTCCGAATAAATCGCTTTGCAATGAACCCCTTCAGATGGAGAAGTGATCCACACTAACAATTATCTAGAATTATCCTTGAAGGAGGTTCGTACCAGTAATACCGTAATTAATTCTGTCCGATTGGGAGAAAGGCCTTACTGTCAACATGCAGAATTAATTACATCACCAATAAGGTGATAAAGACCGCGAAAATTATCTGTCACTAAATTTATTAATTTCAAAAAATAATACGATCCGAAAGATTTTAATTTTTTTTCAAACCATCTTTTCGTATTTTAATGTATAAAAATAAATTAAATGCACAATTTTTCTTTTGCTTTACAGTTAAGGTATTAAATAAATGTATTCAAGTATGGACTAGTACACATTTTTTCTAAAAAAAGAAATTTATTAAAATTAAATATTTTTTATTTAATTAATTCAAAAATTTGAAATTAAGTTTTACGTTTTTTCAAGATATCCGATTTAATAAAAAAATCGTCTTAAAAGTGTTATTTTGTAACAAAAGAAAATTTCTAAAAAAAATTTTCAAAAAAATTTATTTTTAATTAAATAAAATTTAATTTTAATTAACGAAAATTTTATTTTATTTTTCCGTTACAAAAATTTATTAAAATTGAATTTTTTTCGCGTTAATTAAATTAAACATAAAATATAAAATCAAGATTTATCATCCACGCAGTTTATATAAATAAATAAACAAGATAAATATTATCCGATTTTATGATCGAAGTGAAATGCTATCGAGTTTCAAGTTCCCGCATCCAGATAAGTTTTCAGTCTTTCAATCACTAAAGAAAGCTACTTATTCTTGTTAGAATCGAACAAGAATTTATCCATTCGCAGTGTTATAGTTATACAACACTTTTTGATCAAAACATATCAGAAAAAAGCCTCTAGAGCAGCCTCAAACAGCCACCACCATTGGCCATCCACCGGTAGCACTGCACCAGCCTCTTCCTGAGGCTTTTTTGACCTCTTTTCGAATTTTGTTTTCATCCTTATTTTTTTTGAAACGTAGCTAACGAAATATACTATTTTTCTATAAAAATACTGGTTTGAAAATATCGAGAAAAATGGGTTCGATGGTCTTTGAACCACTACTACCAATGCTGTCGCGCTGCCTGTTGTGTCGTCAACTTTCCGAGACCGTTTCGGCTTCATCAAAACTTCGTTTTCGGCCCCAATTTTTTTTATAAAACCTACCTTACAAAATAAACTATTTTTCTATCAAAAAATTCAATCGAAAATAGCCCAAAAAATAGGCTTCGATGGCCCGAGAAGCCGTTGCGTAGCACCGCCCAGCGCCATCTGTTGTTGCTTCGACTGTTTTTATTTTTTTCGTGGTTAATTCGGCTCTTGTTTTACTCTGGTTTTAGCACTAATATTCAGCAATACAATACCCTGAAGAACGCTTCAAAAATAGTCCTGAAAAATATAAAAAAAGGGCCCCAAACAGCCCCTGAACCGTCGCCTTGTGCTGCAAATTTTGACTTGTTTTGTCTAGGTTTTTTGCTATGTTTTTGGACTATTTTTTCAGCCTATTTTACTCACTATTTTGTGTCTAAAAAACTGTATAAAATTTGTCCCAAAAAAGTCACAAAGTCGAGCCAAAAACTACCCCCAAGCCGCCAACCAAAGACGCCGCCATTGGGTTGTCTTGCCGCCTCTTTTGTTGCGTTTTTTGACCTATTTTACTGCTATTTTTAAAAGATACAAAAAAAAGTATATACATTGCACGTGGTTTAAAATAGGTTCAGATGAATAGGATATGCATGACAGAGGCCATAACTTATTAATTTTATGGTAGATCTAGCATCCTTCATCCTTTATGCAAGTAATAACTCTAAACATGATAAACAAGATATCAAAAATGAATAACTGAGAGCATAAACACATATTTACATGCTACTGATCTCTCAAAAACTATGCGGCCATAACAAAGGGGATGACAGTCGTGACAAATATGAAGAAAAAGAAGGCGGTCGTAATAATTACAGAACCTCAAATTCATGCAAATATAAAGGTATATAGAATGAAGATCATGACCCATTTGTTCTAGGCCAGATTTACCATTTATTACCCGACAGAAAACTAAACAGAGATATAGAAAGAAGAAAATACAAAACAGAGCAATAAAATGATGTACAAACTTGAAATAAACAGATAACATGGGGTTTTGAAGAGGGGTTTTTGCATTTTTGACTTTAGAACAATGTAACGGTCGTAACAATAAAATGTTGTGGCTGTCCATATGAAGAGCCATCAATATAACGGCTGCTATAAAAAGGACACGACCGTCACTATGGGTTTAATAGAACACAAGGCCATTACATAAGAAAGTTACGGTCGACGTGTTTCAAAACCTCAATAAGCTTCTGATGTGTTCAATGTGCTTGTGAGTATCAAAACGTGATGTAAACAAATGTAAATATATGAAACAGAAGGCTATGCAAATTCTGTTAATGATGAAAAAGTTGGAGGGAATAAATATTTACATTGAAATGAATGATAAACAAACAAAAAAAAAAATGAAAACTTTATCCACGGCACTCTCGGGGAAGAAGATGAGGGTTTAAGAAGAGTTGTGGTATCCTAAAGTTTCCTCGTGTGAATATCCATCTTGAATGGCCCCTCGGTGGTGAGAATATGATACCTCCGAACCAATATACGTTCCTCAATAACTTCTCTGAAGCAAGCAAAAGACTTGGGGAGTATAGAATGGATAGGAGAATATCGAGTGGGAGAGTATTTGGGCAGAGTTTTGATATCCAGGTATGTCTCTCTTCTTTTTGCTTGGAATTGTCGCCTATTTATGGGCAAGGCGAGCAACACAGACTCCTTCTGGGATGCTACCACCTGTCTAAAAAGGGGTTATAGTGATGGCTGCTACCTTTTTGCTTTTGTACAGTTCAAGCCACTACCTTTATGGTGGTGTGGCACCGGAGTTTTAGAGTTTTTGAAATGGTAAAAAATATAAAAATTCAAAGGATGTTTTGAAAAATATTTTAACACCTTGAAAGTCAAATTTTGAATACCATTTCTTTCTTGAAAATAGAGTCGCCACTTAGTTTTTGAGAAAAACGAAGAAAAATAAAAATGACTACTGATTTTTAAAACGTTTAACCAGAGAGAAAGGGTTCGGGGGCTAAGGTACGAATCGAAAAAGGTGTTAGGCACTCTGTTCGCCTAACCGTATGGTGGGCCTCTACTAATCATCATTGTTTCTTTAATAAGATTTTCTCAAATGCGTACAAATACAAAAAATAGAGAAAAAGAGGAAACATCCAAAATTAAATAAAGAAAAATACATAATATATCTATATAGAATACTAAAACAAAACAAATAAAATGATAAAATTTTAAATTCTATGACATGCAATTCTAACTAAATGATATATGGAACAAACACACATGCGATATCACCTAAACAGCCTAAACTAGCATGATTCAAAAAATATGCTAAAAGTTACTAAAATAAAATTATGCTAAAAATAGACATGAGTGTTGCTAACAATATCACTAAATGATCAAAATAACCTAAACTATCCTAATTATGATTTAAAAAATAATAATAATAACCTAAATTATCCTAATTATGATTTCAAAAAAAAAAAAGAGGTAACACTAGACATTTAACAAAAACGATACTAAACATGTATATTATTAAAACAACTCAAAATTACACTAACATGAAATTAATTAAAACATACTTTAAAAATATTAAACTCTAATGAAGTATAAAAGAAATGAAAAGAAATTAAGCTAAAATAAAAAGTTAAAAAATGCTATTACACTAATAAAAAAAATCTAACTATTTATATTTTATATTTTAAACGAAACAAAAAAAATAAAAAAATAAAATGAACAAAAGGATTTAAGAAAATTACACTTACATTTAAAAGGTGAAAATTAGCATAAAAAGATTTTTTGTGATTTTTAAGGTTAACAAAATAAAAGAACAAAAGAAATATTATAAAAAACAAACTAAACTAACATTAAAAAAAACGAAAAGGACAAAAGAATAGAAAAATAAAGCTAACAATAAAAGAAAAAAAAAGAACGTTATAAGAAAAATAAAGCTAATAATAAAAATAAAATAAAATAAAATAAAATGCTAGAAAAAAAATTATACTAATATTTAAAAAAAGGAAAGAAAAATAAATACTAGTAAAGGAACATTAAACTAATGCTAGTAAAATAATATTAAACTAATATTACAAGAAAAAAAAATGCTTATAAAAGAACATTAAATTATTGCTAAAAGAAAAAGAACATCAAACTAATATTACAAGAAAAAAAAGAAAATTATATTATATTTTATTAAAAGATAAGAAACTAATTATAACTATTTAACTTGTAACTATAAATATAGTATTAACAACTACATACATATAAATGTAAGTACATTATTATAACAATAACGACATTATTTAGTCGTATTATTAAATTATGTTAGCACTATTTAATATATCTAATAAATTTAATGCGAGTAAACAAATAAACAAAACAATAAAGCTAAATAAGTTAAAACTTGAATTCAAACATAAATAAAGCAAGTATAAGTAATGCAAAAACGTAGTAAAGATGAAACAATCAAGTTAACTCGATCACTTCAAAAAGGTAGAAAATGGAGTTAGAAAGACCGAAGATCCAAGCAAAGTGCCTGGATCGCTAAGGAATTCTCAAGTCGGGGAGTGGTGGTGGTCAATTCGGTCCTCGGGCGACGATCTAAGCTAGGGTTTCAGAACTTCGGTATCGTGGGTTCAGCTCTTGGTACTTGGACAAAGTTTCGACGTCGGGGCTCGGAATTGCTTGGCGATTCGACAGAGCTTCTCTCTCTAAAATTCTCTCCTGAAAACATACTCTGGAGCGCGGTATTTATAGAATTTTTCAACCAATGAGATGCTAACACGTTCTGGGACACGTTAGGGTTTTTGGAGTTGGTGGTCACCGGGTATGAACATGGCGGTCGCCACATCAAAAGAAGCTTCCAGAAGATTTTACTGGCGGTCGCTATAATGGAGTTGGAGGTCGCCACTATACAAGTTGGCGTTCGCCAGGTTGGAGTCGGCGGTCGCCGGGTTTGACATTGCGATTGCCACAAAATGTGAAAACTTCCAAGAGTTTTATTGGCAGTCACCACAATGAATATGGCGACCCCAAGGTTCCAACATGGCAGTTCAATGATGATTTTACTGGTTTGAAGATTTTGATCATTGGGTTCAAATACTGAGCTTGGATCATTTTTCGAGGATCGTACTGAAGCACCATTCCAACTGTTTTTATCATCGGATTCACCTAAGATTGGGCGGGGTCAAATTGAGGTGTCTACATGTGATGAAAAGGACATCTGTAACTTTTAAAAGTCACGACTTGGATAAAAATGCAACAGCCATGACAAAGAATGTCACGGCTTGATTTAAGGTTTTAAAAAAGATTATGGCTGTGAGAGTAATGGCACAACCTGTTCTAGGATTTTCAAAAAGGTGGCGACCGTGTGGATAGGGATGTCACGGCTTGAAGGTTATTTAGGGTTTTGAGGCTTTGAGCCATATTCGTGATTTTGCTTGCTTGAGGGTATCCTCGAGCATGGTTTTCATACTTTCGTCATTGGGGCGCATTCGAGGTGGGTACCTAAAATTTGGCTTGGTCATATTGGGGTGTCTACAGACAGCTAATGATAAAAAAAGACCTTTAGCCCTGGCAACTTTTGATTGGTCTTGTCGTCTATCTATGGCTTAGGGAACCCACCGTAAGGGAGATCATTCCCCTTCTTGATAAAGCATTGATTCAACGTCGGTCCATACTTTCCCATCCTTGACTCTTCCAACTCTTGCTTGTACCCAAGTCCGTATCCGTGGCGATTGTGATGCACGGGAATTGGTTCCAAGATTCGTTGTAGGTGCTTACCTAGTCCCATTACTGAAAAATAGGACATCCCTTTCATCATGGCCACGACTTTTGGGTTCACATTGTTCTCTTCTTCATTCATCAAAACTTGCACTGCCTTAGTCTCGTCGAAGTCGAACGCATTTAGGAGGAGATCTTCCTCCCCATGTTGGATCTCGAGGAGCGGGGTAGTGTCACTAAGCGGGGTTGGCATGCCAGTTTCCCCCAATATGGTGACAGTTACTCCTTCCATGATCAGCTTCACTTTTTGGTGTAGGGTCGACGGAACTGCTCTAATTGACGGGTCGTGTAGCAAAGGCCTTCCCAGGAACAGATTAAATGAGGCCGGCACATTGAGAATAAGAAACTCTACCTCGCTCTCGAGTAGTCCCACTATTATGACAAAAGTCACCAAACCCAAGACATCGCTTCATGTGTTATCATACGCACGTACTCTTTAAGCACTCGGTTTGAAGTCTTGCGTCTTGAAACCCAAACAGTAAGTAGTTCGTAGTGGACATACATTGAGGGAAGAATCGTTGTCAACCAGGACGATTAACAACTTTCCCCAGACATTTGACAGTTAAATGCAATGGCTTGTTGTGAGAAGGCCCCTCTGTCGGAAAGTCCTTATCACTGAATTGGGCTACTTTTCGGGCATCATCATTCCAACCAACTGGTCGAAGGAGATGTCGATTGCAATGTCTATACTGTTGAGGGCTTTCAAGACCGCTTGTCGGTGCTTATAGGAAGCCACGAGTATCCCCCAAATGCTCACATTTGTTTGTCTTCTTAAGCTGCTTCAAAACTATGTCTTTCTCTTCACTGTTCTATTTCTCTACTTGCTTTCTTGATTCCTCCATGCCCTTACTTGGCTGCCCTTCTCCAGATGTGCGGGCTTAAAATACTTTTCGCTTCTTGTCAGATGTTTTATTTGCTCTTTAGGCTCCCACAGGCCTTCAAACTGGTCAGTCACTTCTCGGACTTCGGCCATTGAGTACCTTTCCCCCCAGAAGGTCCAGAAATCATCTATACTAGCCTTTCCTTGACTGTCTTCTTCACTAACTCCTCTAGCTTCCTAGAGATCTTCTTCAATTCTCATTACATTTTGCGCAAACCAATGAGATTCTTCACTGATACCAGTCTCTAACTCAAAGAGCTGTGGCAATGACACCTCATCAAACGGATCTTCGCAGTCATATGGTGGGGAAGGGATCTAAGGTTTCCACGGGCCCCCATGGTCATATGGTTCCTCCATAATCGGGTGCCATTTTGGCACATCCTCTTTCTCATCATACTCTACATCCATAAATTCTTTCTCCACTTCTTCCGATTTCCGTAGATCGTTCTTTTCTTGGTACAAGATTTCTTCTACATTAAGAGAGCATAAAGCTAGCCCCTTGGGTAGAGGAGTTCTTGGATTCGGCTTATGAAGAGGAACGATATAAACTGAGGGATCGAACAGAGAACTTACGGTTCCCAAAAGGTTCACTTGGGGTAATTCCTTCCCTTTTCCTTCCTGCTATTTCTTCTTCTTGGTTTCCTTACTAGCTGGTGTTTTCTCTTTCTGTTTATTTTTGCTGTCAACCTTCTTTCCCTCTGATGAATATGCTATTTTTGATACTTTTTTCTTTGTCTCTTTAACTTTAACACTTGGCTCGGCTTCTCCATCGCAAGTTGCTCCTCCATGCCATGCTGCATCATCGCTCGAGATAGTCAGAATATGCCATTTGATGTCTATCTCGGCTTCTTCCAAATCGTCTAACGCTTCAAGGCATGCTAAATCCTCCCACAAACGTCTGACTTCTTCGTCCTTTTCATCGTCGCTTTTGGTAGGGGAAAGACCTTTTTCCTCATGGATGATAAAGATCGAAAAATCATCAAAACTATCATCTATTAACTCCTAGATAAGGTCATTGATTAACAACACGTCTTAGCCGGATGGAAAATCTACAACGGGTAGACTATGAATTTTGTAGGATTAGGATCTTCCGTCTGTTTTCCAACGACATTCACAATCTGCTGGACTGCGTGATTTAGTAGAGGATTGGTGGTTACATTTCGCTTATGAATGGCAGCAGACGGAGGAATCACCTTGTTATCTATTAAATCCTGAATCTCGTGCCAAAGTTTTATGCAGTTGTTGCTTAAATGATTGTGCCCCTGGTCGAAGGCACAATACTGGGTTGAATTATATCTGAGCTGCAACGAATTTGGTGGTGGGGTCAACTCCAAAGACTTTAGGAGGCCCCTCTCAATCAGATGGCTTAAGATAGAAGTCAGCGGTACAGTGAGTTGGGTGAAAGTTCTGTTTTGGTTGTGGGGTTGGTTTTGGGTTGCTAGATGGGTGGATGGATTGGGCTAGCTCAAATTGGGGTTCAGCAAGTTCACTTCGTAGCTTCGGTTCACAGAGTTACCGGCATTGTTCGGATTATTGACATAAGGCTTCCTGACTGCTCTTTGGCACGATTCTCCCTTCTCAATATCCCAATACTGCAATGCATCCTCTATTGTACACCAACATCGAATACTTGTTTAAACATCATCAACGACTGTGTTATCAGATACTTGTAGAATTGTGGTTGAGGTTCTTCACCACCATTCTCACTTGTTTCTTCTCAGTGGGTCAATTTGCCATTTTTGCTACCTTGGCTCTCCAGCAGGTCAAAAACTCCACGAAAGATCCCTTGGCCTCCTGCCTTGTCGTTTCAAGCTCTCGGGTAGTAACATCAAGTTGGATGTTATAGTTATATTGGTTGACAAATGCAGTAGCAATGTCCTTCCAGGTTCATATCTTCGCATCATCTAGAGATAAAAACCACTTCTCAGCAGCTTCTAACAAAGATTACTGGAAGTGTTGAGCCGTCAACTGATTACTGATCCCCATCGGTGATAGTGTTCTTACATACATCTTCAGGTGGATCCTCGGGACTCTGGTTTCATCAATTTTTTTCATGCCGGGCATCTTAAACTTCTCGGGCATTTTAGCATTGGGGAACAGACAGAGTCCTTTCACATTCAACATGTAGTCTTCAACTCCTATTATCGATATTACACAAGCACTTACATATATGGATGTAATACAAGCACTTACATATATATGGATGTAATTATCGATATTACACCCATTTAGTGCTAATTTTTCTTTTAATGTT
>JAOTRH010163187.1:0-44309 GCA_034768845.1 Heliamphora exappendiculata
CAGCTCGATGAAAATTTGAGTACGACCAACATCATATGCATGCTTGTATGTTTGTGGCCTAAGATTGACGGCTCGGTTACATGAATGTCGTCTCTGGATCTTTGATAGAACTTGCTCCACGCGTTGCTACGCAAGTTATATCAAAGAGGGGCAACTGTAGACACCCCAATTTGTCCCCGCCTAATCTTAGGTGAATTCAATGATGAAAACAGCTAGAATAGTGCTTCAGTTTGATCCTCGGGAAGTGATCTAAGATCGGTATTTGAACCCAATTGTCAAAATCGTCAAAACCAATGAAATTATGTCGAACCACTAATAACTTGTTACGCAAGTAATTTCAACATGGTGGCCTCCACCTTCAACATGGCGGCCTCCACCTTCAATATGGCGGCCGCCAACTCCAACATGGTGACCGCCAACTCCAACATGGCGACCGCTAACTTGCATTATGGCGACTGCCAGTAGAACATTTTGGAAGCTTCTTTTGATGTGGCGACCGCTATGTTCATACCCGGCGGCCGCTAACTCCAAAAACCTTGACGTGTCCCAGAACGTGTCAGCATCTCATTGGTGGAAGAATTCTATAAATACCGTACTTCTGGTACGTTTTCAAAGATAGAAAATTAGTGGGAGGTTTAGTGAGAGAAGCTCTGCCGAGTTGCCGAGCAATACCGAGACCCGAACCTTCGACGCCTACATTGAAGCCTTGCTTGGATCACTACCCGAGAATTAGACCACCGAGGCACATTCTCCGACTTGAGGATTCCTTAACGATCCAGGTACATTGCTTGTATCCCCGGTCCTTCTAACTCCATTCCCTCTCTTTTAGAGTGACCAGGTTAAGTTCAAATTCAATTCGTGCATTTCTCTAGTTTAAGATTTGCCTTGTTTATTATTCAATTTACTTCATGTAATTTAATCATTTTAATTACTTAGTTTACACACTCACACTTTGCACATTGTCATTTTATTTTTCTTCATTAATTAGTGCCAATATTTTTGGTAATGACAAATTATTAATGTTGTTAATTGTTATAATCAAGGCACTTACATCATATGAATGTTATTGTCAATATTACATTCATATTCTCTAATTAAATAATTATGCTTTTTTTCTTTTTTTTTTCTTTTTTTTTCTTTATTATTAGTTCCTTTATTATTTCCTTTTGTATTTTATTTTTTTAATGCATTTTTGTTTTTAGCATTAGTTTAATGTTCTCTATCTAGCGTTTACTTTCTTCTTCTTTTTCCTTCTCTTCTTTTTCTTGTAAGATAGCTTTTATTCTTCTCTTTTAATATCTCTTTTTTTTTCTTTAATGCTAATGCTTCATTTTATTTTTTTTCTTTTTAAATATTAGTTTAATCTTTATTTCCAAGCACTTATTTTTCTTTTTTTTTTCTTTCTTTTTAGTGTAAATTTTTTCTTTCTAGCATTTTATTTCTTTTTTATTTTCTTTGTAATGTAGTTTTATTTTCTTTTCCTTCTAATGTAGTTTTATTTTTCTTCTTAATATTCTATTTCTTTTTTTTTCTTCTCTTTCGTTTTTAGTGTTAGTTTAAAATCTATTCATTAGTATTAATTTCTTCTATCGTTTACTTTCTTTTTTCTTCTCCCAATATTAGTATAATTTTTTTTAGTACTTATTTTATCTTTCTTTTTCTTTCATTAAATCCAAAAATTATAAAAAAAGTCTGTTAGTTTAATTCTCATTCGTTAAATGTAATTTTTCTTTCTTTTTGTTTTCTTTTCTCCTTATTTACTTTTATCCCTTTTAAAATGTAAATAGTTAGTTTTCTTTCTCATTAGTTCAATAAATATTTTCTAGCTTTTTTATTCTTAGTAAAAATTTTCTTTTGTAAATTCTTTTTTTATTTTCTTTAAATCTTTAAACTCTCTTTTGTTAAAACACATTTATTTTTATTAGTAGACTTTCTTTCTTTTAAAATATAAAATTTTTGTGTATCTTTTATTTTTAGTACTTATTATATTCATATTTTTCTTTCTAGATGAATGTTATGCATGTTTTGGTTATTTTCTTTAAATGCATGTTTAGAGTTAGTTTATCTTATTTTGTAGAAAATCATGTTTAAGCAATTTTAGTATCTTTAGCCTATTTTTACTCTTTCATTTGAACCATGCTAGTTTAGTTTATTTTTGTAAATGTTGCAGGTGAGCATGTTCCATGTATCTTTTAGATAGAATTGCATACCGTAGGACTTAGGTATTAATCCATTTATTTGTTATAATTTGGAGTGCTATGTATATATATTATGTATTTTTCATATTTAATTTTGGATGTTCTCTCTTTGCCTTCATTTTTTTAGTTGCATGCATTTGAGAAATTCTATTAAAGAACCAATGATGATTAGTAGAGACCAACCTTATGGTTGAGCGAACGGGGTGCCTAACACGTTTTTCGATTCGTACCTTAGCCCCCGAACCATTTTTCTCTGGTTTACGTTTTCAAAGATTAGTAGCCATTTTTGTTTTTTTTAGTTTTTCTCAAAAACTAAGTGGCGACTCTATTTTCAACAAAAGGGGTTTTCAAATTTTAGTTTTCAAGGTGTTCAAAATATTTTTTAAAATATTTTTGAATTCTCTCATTTTTAACCCCTAAATCCCAACGCCACAATAGTATACACTATTTACAACACAATTGTTACTCAAAAATCCCTAATTTATGATAAACTAAAACAAAAAATTTAAAAATTCCCAAATTCAACAAAAAAATCCACAAATCAATTAACCAATATGAGAGTAAAGAATGAGAAAGAGAGGGTACAAGGTTCTTGTGGTGGTTGTTGATTGTTCGATTGTGATCCTTCATGGTGATAGTTGTCTTAAGCTCTTCGACCTGACAGGGCTGCGGGTGGTGGTAGGGGGTGGCTTAGGAGCTAGGGTTCGGAGGAGGAGAATGGTTGCGGCAGCGGGGCAAGGAGGCTTGCGAAACGGAGCAAGTGGGGCTCGGGAGACGAAAGAGAGAGAGAGATAGATCGGGAGAGGGACAAGAGAGGGGAGAGAGATAGACCGAGATTGGTGAGGAGAGGAGAGAGAGATAGACCGAGATAAGAAACTGAGAGAGAGAGAGAGAGATGGAGAATTTTTTAGAAAAGGTAGGTAGCGTTTGGTATTGCTAAGTTATTTGGGGGAATAGAGAGTATAATAATGCTTACTTAAAACGATGTCATTTTGATTTTTAGATCAATAAAACGACTTAGTTTTGTTTAAAAAAATTTTCAACGGGAAATATCCTAACGCAAACGAATTTTTTTTAGAGTAAAGTTTTTACGACCGCCAATTTGTCATCGTAAATAATCAAATTTTCACTTATTTGTATCGACCACGTTTGCCGTCTTAAATAAAAATACTTATTGCGTTGGCTTTTTACTTATTTGCATCGGCTACAGTTGTCGTCTAAAAAAAATATCTTTTGCTTCGAGAAATGAGCTGACGCAAAAAATCTTAAGGCAAAAGGTACATTTTGCATCGTCAAATGAACCAACGCAAAAAAACTCGAGGCAAAAATACTTTTTCTAGTAGTGAATATTATCTAATAATACTTGTGTACTAGTAGATCTACCTTAAAGATCTAATCCTATAGGTTGTAAATGGGTATTTAGAAGGAAATATCGTACCGATGGATTAATTCAAACCTTCAAAGTAAGGTTAGTGGCAAAGGTTTTAAACAAAAATAGGGCATAGATTATTTTGATACATGTGCACTTGTTGTAAGAATCACGTCTATTCGTGTTTTTTTTGCACTTACAAATATACATGATTTATATGTACACCAAATGGATGTTAAAATAGCATTTTTAAATAGTGATATAGATGGAGAAGTTAATATGAAACAATCAAAAGGGTTTATTCTACATAGAAATGAAAAAATTGTCTGCAAATTACTAATGTCATTATATGGAGAAAGAAAGAACCAAAATCATAGTATGAAAGGTTTGATTATGATATTTTGTCTAATGGTTTTAAACATAATAGTGCTCATAAGTGCATTTATTCTAATTCATAAGTGAATATGGTGCTATTATTTGTCCTTATGTTAATAACTTGATAATTTTTAGAACTAATATGAAAGGTGTGTAATGTGTATAGAACCAAAAAGTATCTTATTTCCATGTTTAAGATGAAAGGTTTTAATGAAGTAGATACTATTATGAGTATTAGGTAAAAAAGCATACCGAGAGTTATGCATTGTATTAATCCCATTATATTAAAAAAATGCTTCAAAAATCCAAACATCTTGAAATTATAAAAGCAAATATACCTACCTTATGATTTTAGTGCTAAACTAAACAAAGATTCTGAAAGAGTAATAGCACAGCTCAAGTATGCTACTACAATTAGTAGCATGATTTATGCCATATATTGTACCATATCAGATATAGTATTTGCAATATGCTGACTTTCTAGGTTTGCGAGTAGTCTTAGTATGGAGCACAGGAAAGCTATTGGCATAGAGTTCTTGAGTACTTAAAGAAAACAATAAGTTTAGGACTATATTATTTAAGATTTTCAGCTATACTAGAGGGATACTCAAAGGATAATTTGGATAACTAGTGCGAGTGATAATAAGTCCACATCTGGTTCGATATTTACCTTTGAGTTTTTTGGGCATCAAAGAAATATACATGTATTTCACATTTCACAGCGAAATCAGAATTTATAACATTAACAACAGTAGGTAAAGAGGCAGAATGGCCCAAGAATATGTTGTTAGATGTAGACATGTGGCCACAACCAATGCCATTCATTATCTTACACTGCGACAATGAAGCTAGCATGTCTAAAGTTTACAGTAATGTGTATTGTGAGACCCGGACCCATCTCTTTTTGAAACTTATGTATATATGATGTGTTTTGTATATATATTTCTAAGATGTATGATTCACTCGTTTTGATGCATGTTTAAGTTTATCTAAGCATGCGGGGTCGATTCCTAGGGTTGTAGGGATTGGCTTAGCGAATTTCAAAATTTAAAAAAAAGAAGAAGATATTTTGACTATAAATATCTCGTGTTAGATATTTTTATCAAAATATCTCCTCCTTCTCTCTCTTTAGCTTTAAACTCACCAAACGCTCTGCCTTCTCTCTAACTTCTCGGGGGCCCGGGGCTTAGTTTTTTATTAACCAGCTGCTGATCCGTAGTATCGACATCGTGGTCTACGCATCCATCCAGTCAGAATTTTATTCCGGCGAAACTCAATTTTGTACGTGGATCGAGACGTCGAGTTTTGAACTCACCGAGGTAGGATCCTAGACTGTATAACTGTTAGAGGGTATCACGTGTAATTATATGTTGTTTCATCGTGTTAAAACGCATGAAAAAGGGTGTTTGTGCTCAAGATGGATTTTTGGTTTAAAAATCTCTTTTCGGCGTTTCGGGTGGATGAAATCATGTTTTGATGGTTTTTTTTATGGCTTTATGATATGCTTGGGTTTACTTATCCTTGTGGGTATCAAAAACAATAGTTTGGAGACTTGATTTGAGGTTTGAAAATCAAAACCATAGCTCAAAAACATGACCTAGGCTGGGTCAGTCGACTGAACCTACTGGATCATCATGTTGGAGGTTCAGTCGACTAGACCTGGGAGGTCAGTCGACTGAAATGGCTTCTGTTTTGGTTCTCTTTTTCCAGTGTGTTTTCCAGTCGACTAGAGGGTGAGTCCAGTCGACTGAACCTGGACTGTTTTGGAAAATGATGTGTTTTGGTTCAAGCTTTCCTCGTGTGAGGTTTATCCAAGGTTGTTTATGAAATTCTATGGTTTCAAAAGGGTTATCAGAGGTTTTCAAAAGGATGGTTTGAAAACAGAGTCTTGGGGAAAACCTTTCAAACGTGTTTGTGAAGGTCTGGGGCTAGCCCGTGGGGTTGAGTCTTAATTTCTAAAATATTTTGGTGAAAATGTGTTTTTACATGTTCTGTTTGATCTCCATGGTTCATGGATTGGATCTCCTTACATACTTGTGTTGTGTATCTGTTAATATATTTTGGAATGTTTTCCTTAGATGTACCATAATAGTGGGTATTGTTGAGTTGGGCTTCCATTGCTCCTCGGTGTAAGTCTAAAAACGTGCGCAGCGTAGGTGCTCTATATCTTCGGGTTAGTCCCCGTAAATTGAGTATGTGTGGGTGCTTTGTACCCTCGAGCTCAGGTCCCGTATATTAAGCAGTAGATGCTCTGTACCTTCGAATTATTCCCGTAAATTGAGTGGTTCGAGTGCATCCGTGAATGGCGTTATTGTCATGACTCCATATAGAACTTGTCATTACTAAACCTATAGGTCCAGGGTAATGGATGAGAGTTTATAGTTGTTGCCTTTGTCTATGTGGCAAAGTCGGTACATAGGACTACATTTATTGTGTCTCCTCGACTGCATGTCCCGAGTCAAGAATGTTGTGCTTTACTGCTTTTTCTTAACTGTGGCATGATATCTGTCAGGATTATATGCATAGTTTTAAGGATAGAAAAACTTTTGGTTTTTTAGAGAAAAACTTTTGTGGCTTTTGTGGTCGAGTTAGCTCCCACCATATGATTGCATGACCTATATTAAAGTTTATATTCTATTTTCTATTAGGCTTCGGGTCACGGTGTGGGATTTTGCTGTAAAAATAGTTTCAGGTGAACATGAGGAGTTGACCTAGTTGCAGAGGTGATGGAAGACTTGCTGTAATTTTTCCTATTTTTGAGACATGTACTTGCACATGTGACGCCTATTTAGGCTGATTTTGTACGCCTTTGGGCAATATGCTTATTCATGTATGAGAATGCATGTTTACGATTTTAAGAGAGTTGAACTTAGAAAATCTTTTATCCAAATGTTGTATTTGATTATCAACTGTAAAACTTATTTTTCTTAAATGGGTGTTTTGGTGGGCTTTCGCGTGATCCGGATGTTTGGGGCGTGACAACTTGGTATCAGAGCTCTGGGTTTGAATACCTATGAGCCATAGAAAAGAGGGTACATCACCTTATGAGGATGTATGTGTACTTGATTGCATGTGTTACCGCATTTTCCTAACATAGCATGATAGCTTGTGGTGCATACGTGGGTATGGAGGTTGGGCCTTAGGATTGATCAGTCTTGCTTTCGGGCGTTTGGATTAACAAACTTGGGAGCCATGTTAGAGACGCATTTCGCGGACGTAATTTCTAGCAAGGAATCGAAGTAGAATATCCAGATGGACGAGTCCTTCTTGTTGGTCTCCTCGGTATGTGAGATGTGATGATATGATATTACGTGGCTATGGGTTAGCATGTTTATCTGTCTTTTACGTTAGCAATAACATGTTGTATAGATTCTTATCCTGTTATGTTGCTTTCGTATAGAGTTATGTCCATGCGGGGAGGACGAGGCCGAGGTCGAGGCTGTGGCCGTGGTTCTGGCCGAAGGGACGTTCTAGTCCCAGATATTGGGGATGCTAATGCACCCCAAGGACCTGTTGCTGAGGGAGATCTGTTGCGTGAGATGGTCTGCTCCATCTGGCAACTGGCTGAGGCCACTAGAGGTAGGGATGGAGTACCCGAGCCGAGGGCGACAGTTGCGATGCGCGAATTTCACCGTCTAGACCCTCCTACCTTTTTTTGGGATCCCAATCCCACGATTGCCACTGAGTGGCAGGAGCTGGTTACTAGGATCCTTGATTCGCTTCAGATTGAGGAAGATGACCTGAGGGTTATATGTGCCGCCTTCCAGCTGAGAGGGAGTGCTCATTTGTGGAGGAAGTTCGCCAAGACCACAGTGGCAGGCACCTGGGATGCATTCACGAAGGTATTTTTGGAAAAATACTTTCCAGCGACTCTGAGGGATCGCTACAGAGAGGACTTCCTATTTCTAACGCAGGGGACGATGACAGTGCTGGAGTACGAGACTGAGTTTACTAGGCTATCCCAGTTTGCACAGGAGATTGTACCTTCTGATGAGTTCCGTGCGAAACGATTCTAAAGGGTTTTGAGGCCTGCTATCCGAGACAGGGTGGCAGCGTTCAGGATGCAAGTTTTTACAGAGCTGGTGGAGATTGCCATGAAGGTGGAGGGCACTCTGAATGAGATGTGTAAAGACAGGGACAGTAGGAGTCAGCAAGGTGGGGGACGTACACAGGATTAGGGGCGCAGGGAGAACAAGCGTCGACGGACATCTAAACCGAGTTCGCATCCAGTGGGGTCGTATCCGCCACAGTCTTCTGCATCCACGCCTCCCGTAGCTTCAACGGGAAGGTTAGATTAAAGAGGGCTTCTTTGTCACAGATGCCAGCGGCCAAGGCATCGTGCGGCTGAGTGCAGGAGTGCAGCTCCTGTTCAGGCACAGTCGTAGTTACAGGCGTAGGGGAGGGGACCAGTGATATGTTTTGAGTGTGGCCAGTCTTGGCACATCTGCAGAGACTGCCCTGGGGGAGGGAGTATGAGGAGTACAGCAGGCGCATTAGCTGTTCCATCCGGCCAGGGACGACAGATGTATCAGCAGCCGAGAGCTCAAACGTCCAGATTTGCAGAGGGGGGTACATCAGTGCAGTCAGGTAAACAATCGGCAGTTCAGAGCCGCAGTGGATCGGCCAGAGCTTACGTTCTTGTAGAGCCTAGTTGTTCCCGAGCACCGGTCGTGCCCGATGCTGCTACTACTACCTCCATGATCAGAGGTACCTTTTTAGTCTACAGATCATGGGCCAGTGTTCTTATCGACACCGGGGCATCACATTTATTTATATCATCTGCTTTTGCATCTGCTTTGGGGTTGGAAATGGACTGGTTGGGTGGTACTATGTGCGTGGAGACCCCAGTGAGTGGGAGTGTGAAATTAAGTCTTGTCTGTAGATCTTGTGCGTTGGAGGTCGCCTGTCATTGTTTAGAGTTTGACCTTGTTATCCTAGACATAACCGCGTTTTATGTCATCCTAGGGATGGACTGGCTGACCACCTATCGCGCCTTTATCGATTGCTATCGACGGAGGGTGACGATTTGTACCCCAGCGGAAGATTACTTTTGTTTTGTGGGTAACCGGGATGAGTGTTTGAGGTCTATGCCAGGCGTTGTGCAGAACCAGGACAACCTGGGTTTCCTTTTTGTAGCCCTTTTGTTGGATGAGGTAGTTGGGGTTCGAGGAGAGTTACCTCCGGTGGTTTGCGACTATCCAGATGTCTTTCCTAACGATCTGTTTGAGTTACCGTCGAGCCGAGAGGTAGAGTTCTCTATTGATCTAGTTCCCGGAGCTGCTCCCATATCTTTACCGTCTTATCTTTTTGCACCCGCTGAGTTGCGTGAACTCAAGGTACAGCTACAGAGTTGCCGGACATAGGGTTTATACGTCCAAGTACTTCGCCGTGGGGAGCTCCTGCTCTTTTTTCAAAGAAGAAGGATGGATCTTTGCGTTTGTGTATTGGTTACCGAAAACTGAATCAGGTGACAGTAAAGAATAAGTATCTGATGCCAAGGATAGACGACTTGTTTGATCAGTTGAAGGGGTCGAGTTATTTTTCAAAGATAGACTTGAGATCAAGATATCATTAGTTGCGGATTAGGGACGAGGATATAGCGAAGACCACCTTTCGAACTCGCTATGGTCACTACGAGTTTCTAGTTATGCCGTTCGGTTTGATGAACGCTCTTGCTACGTTCATGAGTTTGATGAACCGGATCTTCCATCCTTACTTGGACAGCTTTGTGGTAGTGTTTGTGGATGATATTCTAATATATTTACCCACCAGGGAGGCACACGAGGAACACATGCAGATCGTGCTACAGACTTTGAGAGAGCATCATCTATATGCGAAGTTCGAAAAGTGTGAGTTCTAAATGACTGAGGTGAGGTTTGTGGGCACGTAGTGTCGACAAATGGGGTAGCTATGGATTCATCGAAGACTGATGCTGTGACAGGTTGGGAGCGATCGAAGAGCATCTTTGAGATTCGCAATTTTCTGGGCTTAGCAGGGTACTATCGGTGGTTCATGAAGGACTTTGCGAGACTTGTAGCACTGATGATGCATCTGACGCGAAAGGGAGTTGTGTTTGTTTGGAGTGAGTCCTGTGAGTCAGCATTCCAAGAGCTGAAGACGAGGTTGACTAGTCCACCAGTGTTGATCATTCCAGAGCGAGGCTTGGTGTATACGGTGTACTGCGATGCATCACATGACGGTCTTGGATGTGTTCTGATGCATGAGGGTAAGGTTGTAGCCTACGGTTCATGACAATTGAAGACGCACGAGCGGAACTAACCGACACACGATTTGGAGTTGGCAGCCATGGTCTTTGCCTTGAAGACATGGTGTCACTATCTGTATGGCGAGCATTTCGAGATTTTCTCCGATCACAAGAGCTTAAAATACTTATTTTCGCAGAAGGACCTGAACTTGCGCCAACGACGATGGATGGAGTTGTTGGGGGATTATGATTTTGACTTGTAGTACCATCTAGGGAAGGCCAACGTTGTGGTAGACACGCTCAGTAGGAAATCTCACAGGTCATTAGCTTCTGTGGCTACACGTGAGTGGAGCATACTTGGAGTGGTTGGAGAGTTTGATTTGTGTCTCGAGGAGACAGAGTCTCGTGCCACTTTATTTTCAGTAGTTACTCGACCGTCATTGATAGCACGTGTGCTAGAGGTCCAGCAGACGGATTAGGAGGCTCAGATGATACGAGACCGCGTTGCTAGTGGCGAGGATACAACAGGATGGATCGTGGGTTCAGATCAGAGTCTGAGGTTAGCAGGCATGTTGTTTGTTCCCGAGTCATGCCGAGCCAATCTTTTACGTGAGTGTCATCATTCTCGTCTTGCAGTGCACCCTGGAGGCACGAAGATGTACCATGACTTACGTCGTCAGTTCTATTGGACGGGAATGAAGTGGGATGTGATCCAGTTTGTTTTTCGATGCCTCACCTGTCAGTAGGTAAAGGCAGAACACCAGAAACTGACAGGATTGCTACAGTCATTGCCTATATCAGAGTGGAAGTGAGAACACGTCACGATGGACTTTGTGTTAGGACTTCCTCGGTCAACTAGGGAACACAACACCGTGTGGGTTGTGGTTGATAGGCTGACGAAGTCTGTACACTTTCTCCCCATCCGCGGGAAGGATCCAGTGGAGAGACTAAGTCAATTGTACGTTATGGAGATAGTTCAGTTGCATGGAGTGCCAGTATCTATTATTTCTTACGGAGACCCGCGCTTCACATCGCGCTTTTGGCAGAGTCTTCATAAGGCTTTGGGGATGAACTTGATGTTCAGTACTGCTTTTCACCCCAGACGGATGGTCAGTCTAAGAAGACTATACAGATTCTGGAGAACTTAATGTTCAGTACTGCTTCACATCGCGCTTTTAGAGGTTCGTGGGAGGATCATCTACTGTTAGTAGAGTTTGCATGCAACAACAGCTATCAGTCTAGTATTGAGATGGCACCGTATGAAGCTTCGCATGGTAAACCGTGTAGATCACCAGTGTGCTGGACAGATGTGGGGGAGACCACAGTTTTGGGACCAGACATGGTGAGGGAGACGACAGAGAAAGTTGCTGTCATTCGCCAGCGCTTACTGGCAGTGCAGAGCCACCAGAAGAGTTATGCAGATTAGAGGAGACGACCTTTGGAGTTTGTAGTGGGGGATCATGTGTTACTGAAGGTCTCACCACGTAGAGGTTTGATGAGGTTTGGTCGTAGCGGGAAGTTATCATCGCGTTTCATTAGACCTTTTGAGATCCTTGACATGGTTGGAGAGGTTGCTTATCGTCTTGCTTTGCCACCTCAGTTAGCATTTGTGCATAACGTGTTTCACGTTTCTATGCTTCGGAGGTACGAGCCTGATCCTTCTCATGTGTTAGATTGGGCTGAGCTGCGGGTGGATGAGGGTGCCACTTATGAGGAGCGTCCGGTGAAGATTCTTGACACAAAGGAGCAAGTGTTGCGGGGCAGAACCATTGCTTATGTCAAGCTTCTATGGCTTCATCACGGGGTTAAAGAAGCTACAAGGGAGTTAGAGTCTGAGATGCGTACTAGATACCTGGAGCTTTTTCCTTTGTGACCTTGTAGTGAATTTCGGGGGCAAAATTCCTTAAGGGGGGACAGTTGTGAGACCCAGACCCGTCTCTTTTTGAGACTTATGTATATATGATGTGTTTTGCATATATATTTCTAAGATGTATGATTTACTCGTTTTGATGCATGTTTAAATTTATCTGAGCATGCGGGGTCGGTTCCCGGGGTTGTAGGGAGTTGCTAGGCGAATTTTAAAATTTTCAAAAAAAAAGATATTTTCGAGATATTTTGACTATAAATATCTTGTGTTAGATATTTTCATCAAAATATCTCCTCATTCTCTCTCTAGCTTTAAACTCACCAAACGCTATGCCTTCTCTCTAACTTCTCGAGGGGTCGGGGCTTGGATTTTGATCAACCAACTGCTGATCCGTAGTATCGGCATCGTGGTCTACACATTTATCCAGTTAGAATTTTATTCCAGCGAAGCTTGATTTTGCACGTTGATCGAGATGTCGAGTTTTGAACTCATCGAGGTAGGATCCTACACTGTATAATGTTAGAGGGTATCACGTGTAATTATATGTTGTTTCACCGTGTTAAAACGATTGAAAAGGGGTGTTTGTGTTCAAGATGGATTTTTGGTTTAAAAACTGCTTTTCGACGTTTCGGGTGGATAGAATAATGTTTTGATGGTTTCTTTTATGGCTTTATGATAAGCTTGGGTTTACTTATCCTAGTGGGTATCAAAAATAAGAGTTTGGAGGCTTGATTTGAGGTTTGAAAACCAAAATCGTAGCTCAAAAATGTGATCTGGGCAGGGTCAGTCGACTGAACCTATGGATCATCATGTTAGAAGTTCAGTCGACTGGACCTGGGAGGTCACTCGACTGAAATGGCTTCTGTTTTGGTTCTCTTTTTCCAGTGTATTTTTCAGTCGACTGGAGGGTGAGTCTAATCGACTGAACCTGGACTGTTTTGGAAAATGATGTGTTTTGGTTCAAGCTTTCCTCGTGTGAGGTTTATCCGAGCTTGTTTATGAAATTCTATGGTTTTAAAAGGGTTATTAGAGGTTTTCAAAAGGATGGTTTGAAAATGGAGTCTTGGAGAAAACCTTTCAAACGTATTTGTGAAGGTCTGGAGCTAGCCCGTGAGGTTGAGTCTCAACTTCTAAAACGTTTTGGTGAAAATGTGTTTTTACATGTTCTGTTTGATCTCCATGGTTCATAGATTGGATCTCCTTATATACTTGTGTTGTGTATCAGTTAGTAGGTTTTGAAATGTTCTCCTTAGATGTACCGTGACAGTGGGTATTGTTGAGTTGGGCTTCCATTGCTCCTCGGTGTAAGTTCGAAAACGTGCACAGCGTAGGTGCACTGTACCTTCGGATTAGTCCCCGTAAATTGAGTATGTGTGGGTGCTTTGTACCCTCGGGCTCAGGTCTCGTAAATTAAGCAGTAGGTGCTCTGTACCTTCGAGTTATTCCCATAAATTGAGTGGTTCGGGTGCCTTCGTGAATGGCGTTATTGTTGTGACTCCGTATAGAACTTGTCATTACTAAACCTACAGGTTCAGGGTAATGGATGAGAGTCTATAGTTGTTTTCTTTGTCTATGTGGCAGAGTCGGTACATAGGATTACATTTATTGTGTCTCCTCGGCTGCATGTCCCGAGTCGAGAATGTTGTGCTTTACTGCTTTCTCTTAACTGTGGCATGACATCTATCAGGATTATATGTATAGTTTCAAGGATGGAAAAACTGTTAGTTTTTTAGAGAAAAACTTTTGTGGCTTTTGTGGTCGAGTTAGCTCCCACCATATGATTGCATGACCTGTATTACAGTTTACAGTCTATTTTCTATTGGGTTTCGACTCACGGTGTGGGATTTTACTGTAAAAATATTTTCAGGTGAACATGAGGAGTTGACCTAGTTGCAGAGGTGATGAAAGATTTGTTGTAGTTTTTCCTATTTTTGAGACATGTACTTACACATGTGACGCCTATTTAGGCTGATTTTGTACGCCTTTGGGCTGTATGCTTATTCATGTATGAGAATGCATGTTTATGATTTTATGAGAGTTGAACTTGGAAAATCTTTTATTCAAATGTTGTATTTGATTATCAACTGTGAAATCTATTTTTCTTAAATGGGTGTTTTGGTTGGTTTTCGCGTGAACCGAATGCTTGGGGCGTGACATGTATAATAAAAAGTTCGAACATATTAGTTTAAGACATGAATACGCTAGATAATAAATTCTAGAAGGAATCATAATTATTATCTATGTAAGGTCAAGTAGTAACTTGGCTGACCCTTTTGCCAAAGTATTGTCTTAAGAATGGGTAAAGGTGGCATCTATTGGAATGGAATTGTGTAGACACCTCAATTTAACCAAGCTGTATATGAGGCTCCCCCTAGAGTGTTCTTTGATCCTACAACCGACTGTTACCTATGAGCTTCATGGCCGTGATGGTTTTTCGATCCCACAAACGGTCGTGCGCTTTGATCTTCATAGTCACGATGGTTCTTTGATCCTGTAATCTGCCGTGATCTTTGGATGTCTTGGTCGTGATGTTTTCTAACTATTCCTCGCGACCATAATGTTCAATGTTCACGGTCGCGTCCTTCTTATAGAACCTTTTATTCTAGCTGTGTGGCCAGGCATATCAGAGGACAACATCAACATTCGAAATTCTATAAATATCGACCCATTTAGTCATTTTCAAGGGGAGAGTGACCCTTGCTTAAAAGCGTCAATACCTTGTCGAATTCAATTCTCGACACTTTGTCAATACACTACTTGATATACCGATCGACCCCATTCCCGACTCATATTTTAACGCCCCTAAAACTATTTCTTTCTTTCGAGTCGAGTTCAAGGTTTAACTAGTGCACAGAGGACCTTTGGTGTACGGCCAACCACTTGGTCCGACCCTGTAAATTGAGAGGACACCTATGGGCAACCATCCATTACAAGTACCCATAGGCCGCTGTAACCCTTCTAAGTTTTGTTTTCTCCCCCCTTGGGATTGTTACGTCTAGGGTTTCCTATTTTATTATTATTTTTTCATTTTTATTCCAAATATCGATTACGCAGTATAAATTTTATTTAAAATACTTACATTTATACTTTTGAGAAAAATGGTATGTTAGAAGTATTAGGTTATGTGATTGCATGTTTTCAGTACATTTAGACCACTCACACGGTACACTCTAAAAACTAATCTGGGAATTTTAAATATAACGCTCGTAACACCCGGTTGCTACGGCTATGACTTCTCCTTCTTTGTTTATAACAGTCATGCCATTTAGTTGTTGTGGCTGAGATGTTTTGCCCTTATTTTATAACGGTTGCAATCTCTGGTTGCCTTGACCGCATTCTTTTGTTAAGTCCATAAATCCAAATCATGTATTAGATTCCGTTTTATTTTTATTTGTCAAAAAAATACAGTATAATAGACATGGAAACAGTATACCATGACCCTTATGAGCTTCCTTTTCCTTTTGATAGCATAATAGATAGGATTTTTGATTTTTTTCTTTACTTTTGTATGGTCTCTCTTTAATCATTTTTATATTTATTACTTTTGAAGAATTTAAAACAAGAACCAATTGTAATTAAGTAGAGGCTAACCTAACAGTTTGGTGAAAGTGTGCCTAACACCTTTCCTATTTCGTACTTTAACTCCCAAACTCTTTTTCAATGGTAACGTAGACCAGTGGGCCAATTTTATTTATTTTTATTTTTCTTAAAAATTAAGGGGCAACTCAATTTTTCATGTGTTTGGATATTTTGACATTTTCTTTTAAAAAAAAGAAAAATCTCATGTTTAAAAAAAAGAGATATCCAAACATGACTCATCTTCCTTCTCCAAGAAAAAAGCCTAACGGCCCACATATTGAAACCCTTATAAAAGAATCACTAGTAATAGAAACCCAGCCTTACTTTATTGTGACATCAAATAAGGTTTAAAGGTTAATAACAGATTATTAATATGTGATTAGTGTGACACTAGAATATAATGTCCCATTTAGTAGACATCAATGCTAATGTCACGCTTATAAATGATGAGTTTAACTCTTAATGAAATTCACTATTTTTAAAGAAATGCCTTTATAGCAGGGACATTAGAAGGACTTCACCCATATGGACATAAAAGTATTGCCGGTTCTAGCAAGAGATAGAGTATATTTTTGTAAATGTTAATGAAACTAGAATGTAGCATAGGGCCATAATAGTGCTAAAGTTTAATTGAATTTCTTAATAAATTTAGATATTTTTGTGTGTGTATTATTTCTAGTTCTAAGGCATAAGAGTTTCAGTTTAAGTTAAGGCTACCATTAACTCTCTTAGAATTCTAAAATAATTACACTAAGTGGAGGCTTCCATTGAAAGACACATTCTTCAATGCATGATAATATTGCTGTTATTGATAATGTATTCAATATTACAACCTACTGGTGATTGCTATACATATATATGTAAACAAATATATAGATAAATGTTGCAATAAAGAAGGAAAAAGAAAAGACTCATATTTTTCTGGGAGGGTGTGTAACACCTAAGAAGTTTGCGAAACTTTCCTTTTATAAATATGACCCTAAATACAAAAAGAAAAGTAATTATGTGTGCTACTTTGCATAGCACTAGAGCATGCATGCGCGGGTAACATGTAGGGTGCAGGTAAAGTGCGCAATGTGGTGTATTATTGGTACTTTACTAGCGCACTTGGCACTTTGACCATGACATTTGGCACTTAGACATGTGGCACGTGCGCGTGCAATTGTAATCAAATGACGATATATTTTTAATTGATATTAGTTAGAAGTATCGGATTATTATCATTGTATTTTCTATTGTTAAAATTAGTTTGTTTTTTGAATAAATTTATACTAACAGTCATAAATGTTCACTAGAACATAATTAATTGCCATTAATGAAGAGGTTATCCCTTCAATTGTGTTATACGTTTTGTTTATAAATAAAGTATTTTATTGTCATATTTTACACACATAATTTCTCTTCAAATTCATATCATCTATGAAGCATTCTTTGAGAAATTATGAAAATTCTCCATGATTGCTATCTATAGATCCTGATGCTTGGTTGTATTGCCAGAAATCCAATAGCAAACTTACTTAGAAGGGGACAAAAGGCATCTTTAAAAAAACTATTTATTGTGCCTCAAAATCTCAGATTTTTCTTATTTCTCTTTCGATTATATTATTTTCTCTACAATTGGATAGGAGAATATTAATTTAACATGCTTCAACTAAAATATGGTACCCAATTTCGTATTGCTTATTCAATTTTATCCATATTAACTTGTATAGTTGGACTATGTCGTCGTAAACTGAGAATACCTATTGGACGTTGTAAACGAAAATCTTTTTGACTTAAGTTAATTATGGAAATAATGCTATATTGCATAAAAATTAAGTTACATTATTAAAAATGTGATATATAAATTATAAAATTAAGTAATATCTTCATTTAAGAAATTACCTATTTCGTGTGGCGTGCCTTTATGTTTTCTGTCATAATTTTAAATCCACGATTCAAGTAATTTTACATTTTAAAATATGTTTATATGACAATTTATCTGATTAGCATTCGTATTGATGATATTAAGACTAAAACATACACTCCCAAGATTCCAAATTTTGTAGTGAAGTAATTGCATTTTGAATTAATCGATTCATAATTAACATACTTAAGCACTTTTCAAATGAGTTAAACAAAAGCATTTTTGAATTATCAACGGTGAAGAAGTTTAGTAAGGGAAAAAAAGCATAAATAGAAGTAGCATAACTGTTGAAATGTATATGATGAAGTTGCTCGGTTTTATTTTTTACTAGCGGCTGGGCATATATAATGTTTGTACGATTTGAATTATATAAAAAAAATTTAAAAATTATATTATAAATTATAATTTTTTTTTAAAATTTATCCTGCTATCAATTCATTCAAATACTTTACATAAACTGGCTCCACAAAATTTGTACTACTATTAGCATAAACCAAATAATAATTCGCCTCTTTTGTAGCAGTATTTTTCATAATCCTGGAAAAAAACTAAAAAAAAAAGAAGAAAAGAAACTGTGTACAATAAGTTAATTTTGTAATTTAGTAGTGTGTGAATGTTTACCCTCTTAAAGGGGGATAAAAAGACCATATTATCTATTTATTATTATTTATATGAAGGATTCGATTGGCAATTTTAGATTTTTTATCAAAAACGTCAAAAAATTAAAATTACTCGTTTGGCAAAAAATTAAAAAGACTAAAAAATTAAAAAATCAAATCAAAACACAAATTCTCAGAATAAATAATTTAAAATTTCACCACTTTTAAAATATAATAATATACTTTATTCATAACTTATTTACTACTACTATCAATTACATATAATTGTTAATATCAAATATATAAAATAATACAATTGTTCACTTTAAACAAAAAAAAAACTAACTTCTTACCCAAAGAACTAACTTAAAAAAGTTAGTTTAAAAATTAAATTATCTAATAATTTACTTTAAATTCAATTTAATTTTTTAACTAAAAATACACAAAAAAAAAAAAAATTAAATTTTAAGTTAGTTGGCAATCGAATTTGAAATTTTAAAAAAATCTATACACGGGTACGAGTCAGCCCCGCAACCCGATCCGAACCAAGCCGACATTACTCTCCCATGATCCCCATCCAAGAATTGGTGTTTTTCATTGAATCACGTGGCAACCATACGAGGATCACGTGCCCCTCTTACATTCTTTGTTCCTCCACCATATGTATTGGATCAGGTACCCCGCTGAGCTGGGTGGATCAAATCCACGAGGAGAGTTAATTATCAGTTAATTTCATATATATATATATATATATATATATATATATATACACAGAATCACAGATACATATATATAGAAATCGAGAGAGAATTCTAGTTAGAGACGACAAATCGCAAAAAAATGATGACATCTCAATCATTCTTCTCCACACCAGCGACCTCATCGCTTAATCGCCCCCCAAATTCACCAACCCCGATCAATCTCTCCCCCTTCGCGCCCTCTTTTGCTCCGCTACCTCACGGCGGCGCTCGCCGGAGAAGGTCGTTCTCACAATTGGTCAGAGCGTCGGATTCCACGACGTTCGTGGAGGATCCTCCGGCGTCCTCGGCGGCGGCGACGGGGGTGCTGTCTGAGGGGGCAAAGATCGGGGCGAGGGTTAGGGTTAAGGTGCCGTTGAAGGTGTACCACGTGCCGAGAGTGGCTGAGATTGATCTGAGTGGAAAGGAAGGGACGTTGAAGCAGTATGTTGCGGTTTGGAAGGGGAAGCACATTTCAGCGAATCTACCGTTCAAAGTTGAGTTCGTTGCGGATGTGGAAGGCCGAGGACCGGTCAAATTCTTCGCGCATCTCAAGGAAGATGAGTTCGAGTACCTTGACTGACTTACACTTTAATTTTGATTTTGCTTTCCGTAAATCCTGTTGTTATATTGAATGTCAGTGGAATAAGATAACTCTGTACAAGTTCTATTTTGATTAGTGATGTAGATAATTGACCTAATCTGTTCAGGTGAGACAGTATTTTTGGGGGTTGTAAAAGTTCAATCCATCAATTGTTTCCTACTAGAAGTCACTCAGCTGATACTGAATTTCCCAATGATTTGTTTTCCATTGGCAGATTGCACACGAATGAATTCGGGTGATCAGACTTGTTAGTGGAAACGCAATCTGATAAATTAGTATTTTGGGGTTAAAAAAACCCAACTAATCTGTTTTAAAATGAAGTCGCTCAGCTGATACAAAATTGCCTAAAGAGTGATGTTACATTCAAAATTGTGATTAGGGGGTGTTTTCCAAAGCTAGTGCTACTAGATTTTAGCTTCCTGCCACTAATTTTAGTTACAAATTACAATTTATTTCAAACACTCACAACTTATGCTAAAAGTTATAACTATTCTATTTTATAATTTTTACCAAACACTCACAACTTCTACTATAAGTTACAATTTATAAGCTACTAGTTTCAACAATTTCAAATACTTAATTTAATTAGAGTGATCATGTGTGTCAGCAGAAGAGAGCGATCATGTGTCAGCAGAAGAGAGCGGTCGTGCTCGCCGCGAAACACAAAACACAATCAGTTAAAGTTGTGTATCCTTCAAATGAGTATTTAGGTGGGAAATGCTTGATGGTTGGTTCTGGTCGGTCTTGGAGATGACGATTAATGTGTTGAGGTTATTAATAGTATGCCAAGATTTGACTAATGTCACCTGGGTGGTTGATGATTAAGTATTCGAACATCTATTTCAATTTTAGTAAATATATTTGATTTGTTTTTTCACCTCATGTATTCAAAGGGAAAGTATGGGATCCCTCAATTTTGGGATTGCTCTAATCTGATTTATTGTAGTTATCATAATTAATATATAAGAATGGAGAATATAAACAAGTTAAAGAGAGTTATTGGTTGAGATCGAAAGCGGATCTGTGGATGTTCTTTTGGCTTTTATATCAAGTACGTACTTATGCAGTTGACTCTAACTTATATGCTTGACTTGCTAGGTTATTTTCGATTTTGAGACCTTCTGTGAATTGATTGCTGTGTTATGTCATGTTTTGCTTACACTCTCGGAATTATTTTGATATTCCTTAAAAGTGAAGGAGTTTTACTCAAAACTTGCTTGCATCAACAGGTGCAAGCACTTGATGGTATGGCACAATTTGGCTTTTTGTCGCTGGCTTCTTGTCTTTGTTCTCAAAGTGCTGAACAGAAGCCAGGTTATAGGTGGGGTTTACCATTTTTCTTTCCTGTGCAGAAATCTTATGGGAAGTAAAATCTTCACATCTAGGAAACTAATGTCTCCTCAAACAGAAAGAGAGCAAAAAGGGAAGTTGAAAATGTTAGGAAAATAAAACCTGATTAGAAGCGGTTCCTTGAACAAAAGCAAGATATTTATGAACAGAGGGGTACGAATGGCGTCTTTTTTAAAGGTGCTGATGACAGATGAAAAATACTTTCCAAAGAAAATTGTTTTGAGAGATTGCTGTGGTCCTTCCTATAGTTGTAACCGAAGGACAGGGGAAGGCTATGCTTGCTCAGTTATTTTATGGTGATGCTATAGTGGGAGTGGATTTTAAGCTAAGAATTTGAATATGGGTCGTATTGGAACTATAACAACTAAAGATGGATCAACATGAAAACTTTATATGGGTAACAAGGGAAACTAAATCTTAAGTACATAAAAAAAGGTTGTCTTAACCATCCAGGACCAGGCAAGCTAATTTACACCATTTGGGAAGTACGCTAAGGGTTGATTTTTGGTCTCAGTAGGCCATAGGCATCAGGATGAAATCAGCAAGAAAGAGAAGCAAAGCATTGAATTTTGGATTCAACCCTGTATTGAAGTGTCAAAGAACTCAACTGGTAGGCAGGAGTTCAGCAAGTTCATTCCCCTCTTGATTATTACGGGGGTGTTTGACAAAGCTATTTCTGGTAGCTTTTAGCTTTTTGTTATTAATTTTAGTTATAAATTGTAATCTCTTCTAAGCACCTACAATTTTTGCCATGAATTATAATTATTTTTTTTATATTTCAGCTACAGCCTACAAGTTACAATTTTTATCAAATACTTGCAATTTTTACTACAAGCTACAATCTATAAGCTATTAGGTTTAGCAATGTCAAATACCACCGTAGTAAACTTCTCAACTCTAGTTCACAGTGACAACTGTGTAGTAGTTTTTGTGTAATATTTTATTCATTGGTGTAGGAGAAAATTTACTGACACTGAAGGATAGTGTGGGCAAATTTTATGAGCATGTCAAGGAAGATTTGAGTAACTTAGAATGATTCGTTCTTTAACCCATAGACTGATTTATAGTTAAGTTGGATCTTGGCTCGTTTTATCTTCTTACTACCATAAAGCGGCTGAGAAAATAATTTTATGCAGGTTTATTTTCCTATTGTTGGGAAATATGTGTATTTCAAAAAATCCTTGTTTTGTTTTGTCCCAAATTGGACAAAAAGGAGAAGTTACTTCTTATAATGCCCAACCTAATTATCAAAAAAATATATATAATTGTAAGGCCCAACCTTGGATAGATTTTGTAGGAATAATGATAGTGTTTGGTATTACTGAAACTAATTGTTTGTAGATTGTAGCTGAAAAAATAATTGTTATAGTTTGCAGCAAAAGTCAAGAGTGTTTGGAAAATATGTTTTTTTTATAGTTGGAACTAGTTATTTATAAAAGAAAAAGTAATTATAACTTGTAGCGAACCTTATAGATTTTTTTAAAAAAATAATAATTTATTCCTAAAACTAGTAATAAAAATTTGAAAACTTCCATCACAATCACAGCCAAACACCAGCAATGTAGTACTAGAGAGGTACTAGGGTAAAAAAAAGACAAAAAAAATGCAATTTTGCTATTAAAGTTTAAGTCTGAAGATCAATGTGAAAGTTGCAGATCTCCTTGCCCCTTTCCCAACTCAGGGGCATGCAACTAGACTTTCTACCTGGCTAATTCTTCCTTTTGTGTCACCTTACTAAAAAAGAGCATACTAATTCTCCATTTTGTGCCATCTTACTATAACAGAGTATTCTCTTTATGAGAAGAGGAGCATATTGCGTACACACGGGCCACTAACTAAATAGTCCAATTCGGATTTGGAATTTGACTTGGGAAATTCTGATTTAGTCGAAAAAAAACTTAATGTACGTGTGTCACCCATTGCATCTCACGTGTGTCAAAAGACACGCGTGCCAGGCCGAACCTTGGCCTAGGCATCTTGGTCTTTAAAAGAATTTCAAATTAAAAAAGATATTGTCAAACATACAAAAATCTGTACAGTTTATAGATACAAAAAAATGTCTTCCAAAAACATTTTCTTTATACATTTTCTCGAAAAGGAAAAAAAAAATACAATTTTTTGGTTACGTTCTTTGAGCACTCCAATTGATTGTGGTGTATGGTGCATTCTGGTTTTCTTCTATGCTGAGAAGGTCAAGGTAGAGACTGGTCTGAGTTGTTTTATCTTAGAAACGACGTGATATTGACGGCATGCACAAAGAAGGCAAAACTATGAAACATTTTAAAAAGGTCAAGGTAGAGACTGGTCTGAGTTGTTTTATCTTAGAAACGACGTGATATTGACGGCATGCACAAAGAAGGCAAAACTATGAAACATTTTAAAAAGAGCGACAGAGTTTGCGACTCATCCCAAATTGTGGCCATCTACTCACTGGTATTTTTAGTTGTCTGTTCAAGCAATCACAGGTAACCCGTTCCATTATTCTCAGTGTTTTGGATCAACACACATTTATTTAGACAAATCCGTTAATCCATGCATTGTCTGGGACTTCATAATGTTCCATGGATTTACTGTATGGGAGGTTAGCTTGCTCAAGTGTTGCTTTCTGATGATGTTGAGTTGCCTGAACATTTTGGCTTCAGTGGAAAGTTACTTATAAACGAGCCTAGTTTGAGCTGACTAGAGGAACTCAATGGTTTCAAAATGTATCCAAGTTTCCTTTGCTTTACATAAGGATCCCATCTCGAACAAGCTTCACTTAGCCGAACTTGACTCGAGCTCAGAAATTTGGTTCATTTTATAGGCAAGAGGTGGTGATAGAGTAGTGCAACAGGTCAAAATCTTAATACAAGGTTACAGACTCAAACTCATTTTTTTGTTAATCAACTATATAAGACATCAATATATAGGGCTAAAACCCTAGTTTAAAAATGAAAACATAATCCTAAACGAAAAGAAAATAAAAATAATATCTAAAAGATAATTTAGAATATTAAACTAAACGAAAACAAATTAAAATCCTTAAGATAGTTAAAATAAAATTAATTATTAAATAATTAAAATAAAATTGTGAATGAGCTTATATGTTTCGCACCATTCTCTTTCATTGAGGAGAAAAACTTGACCTCGAGTACTTTTCAAACTACTGTATTCTTTCATGTCAAATAATGAATACTTCGAATAAGCGAGTTGCAACTACCTCGTTTCGTTCTATCTGACCTTGATCTTGAGACTATGGACAAGATCCACTAAGTGTGGAATGAACACCCAATCAAAGTTTTCAGTACCCACATAATCAATTTGCTACGTCTAGTGGAGTTTTTTTAACAAGTGTTCAACAATGCGTGAATATCATAAGGAAAGTATTCACCACACTTAAGTTGGTTGGCACTTAACTATCCTCTTTTTAGTAGGAAAATCTTTACTTTTTCAATAACTGAAGAAGGAATATGATCAGTTGACTCATGTAATGTACTATGAGAGAATTTATCTTCGTAAGAAATGGACAATGTAGCTTAGTAGGCATGGAGGTAATAAAACTTTGAGATGAGATCCCATTTTGTTTTGGAAGTGAAAATTTCAACAGAATAATTTTCTTACAATATTTGAATATAATGGTGTTATCCTTCCAATTATAAGTACCACTAAGTTCATCCATTTATGGATGACTAAGTAACATGTGGGAAATATTCATGAAAAGGACGTTACACCAAATCTCATCGAAATAATTATCCATTTTAATAGGAATTAAACATTTTTGGGAGACTAAAAGATGATTGTTATCAGCTCAAAATAATTGATAAGGTTGCGGGTGTAGCTCATGTTGAAGATTTATCCTTGTGATGCTTGATACAAATACTGCATTCATTGAATACCCCTTATCGTCGATGATTTACAAATTTTTTTGGCGTACCAAAGAAATGTATGAAAACAAGGGGGCACAGTTTATTTGTTTGTTTTTTTTTTAGTTGGAATGTGGACTGGTTTGTGAGTCGGGCTAGGAATAAGAATAGAGTTGGGGCGGGGCTGGGCTGGTTGATGAGCTAGGTATTGGTTTAAAAGAAATGGGCTGGATTAATGGTTTGAGGTGTGTGTTAATTTCCGTTTCGAGTCAAAATATGGGTTTGTGTTTTTGGGTAGGTCTGGATGAATTTGATTGGGTGAAGAGAGGAGCGAGGGTCGATGAGGAGGGCCACCAAAGGCTGATCGACGAAGGAGGAAGGAGGAAGGAGGCGAGGTCAATGAGGAGAGAACAACACAAAGAGAAGAGTGAGTTAGCTCCAGCGAGAGAGAAAAGAGGACTTGATTGATGGTTGTAGAAGATGGAGATAGTGGTGATGGATGTTGGCGAGGCGTCGGCTAGATGGTTGAAGGTGACAGAGCAGATGAACGGCTGCTGTTAGAGGTGTAAAAAGGGCTGCAACTTGTAGACTGCCTAGGGCCGGTTCAACCTGGCTAAGGCCCGAGCCTGCTTGAGCCCGAACACATGCAGGCTGAGCCTGAGCCTTGGTTCTGGGGCCTGTAAGTCGGCCTAAGCCCATCTCGTTGGCCCAAGCTCAAAGTCTATAGCCCATTGGCCCAAGTCTGAGGTCTCGCCAATTGGCCCTTAGAAAAATACAAAATCGAAAAAAAAATTCTATGAAGGCTTGTGACGATGGTGCCAAAGGTGATGGATGATTTTGATGGTGATTAGCGGTTTCGGCAATGAAGGCTTGTAACGTGATGGATTGCGATGCGAAGGTCGACAATCGACGATGGCTAGACTGATCAACGTTGAGTTCTTGTCCAACAATTAGAGGTTGACAGTGGGCTAGTCAACAATAAACTAAGAGAATACATTGGTTGGATCGTGACGGAGATAAAGGTTCAAATAGAGTTTCATCCCAAAAGAATAAGGGAAAAATAGAGCACGAAAGAAAATTTAAATCTAAAGTCTGTTACTAAAATAATGCAGCATGTGGAGGGATGAGAAAGTGGAAGATAGGCAGTACAAAGGGTCGAAACCCTAGCATGAGGTCACAGTCTTAAACTCAACATTTTAGTAATCAATTTTGTATAATACGTTAAATTAAACACAAGTAGTGAATTACTCGTACTTGCAAGAAATAGAGCACGAGAGAGAATTTGAGCCTAAGCTCTATTACCTAAATAATGCAGCATCTGTAGGGATGAGAAAATGAAATAAAGGCAGCGTAAATAGTTAAAACCCTAATATGCTACTATGACCTTAAACTCGACTTTTTATTAATCAACTTAGCATAATACATTAAAATAAAACAAGTAGTGAATTACCCATACTTGTAACCCTCATAATAAATTAGTCAAAATAACTTTGATTAATAAATAACTGAAATTTGACTATTATATCAATTTCTTTCATAGCATAATGAAGCCTAGTAGATAATTAAAGCGATAAAAAGGAGTGATAAAAAATTAAAACTAAAAATAATAAATGATCCTATAAGTTTAAAAAGAAAAAGAAAAAAATCACTCATCCACACTTCCATTAATAAATATTATTTATTCACATATTTTGTTATTTGTCCATCCGTTCCTCATAGAATTTGAGATGTTACTTAATGATTCTAAAATATTTATGAGTGGAGTTTTGAACTAGGCCTGTTTAGGATTATTTAAAAGTTTTTTTTTTTTACAAAAAAATAACTTTTAAGTCATACTGTTTGATTTTTTAAAAAAGCTAACTAAAAAAAACCTATACACATCGCAAACACTTAACTTTTTTGAGATAAAATTATTATAATACCCTTAATTAAAAAAGTCAACCTTCCTCACAAAAATTTTAAAAAAAAATCATACAAATATTCCAAAGACTATAATTTAAAAGTAAAAAAGTAAGGACATATTAGATATTTTAACAAAAAGCAAAAAATAAAAATATTACTATAAAAAATTATCTTAAACAATCTAATTTTTTTTATTTTTCTTTTATCTAAAAAAATTAAACATTTTAAAAATCGGAATGTTTAAACATTTTAAAAATCGGAATGTTTAAACATCCAAAGCACTTAATATAAATTTGCCAGTAGTCTATTGATATCATGCTTGATGTGTATAGGTTTCAACCCTTATAAGAGAGATTAAAATAAACAATCTCCTTATATTGATTTCAATCATTAATTTTTTTTTTTCAATGATAAGGTCAGATATCACATCAATCTTGTGTAATTGTAAAAAATCTAGTTATAACTCGTGCCTAAAGACACTATTATTTTTTTTAAAATTATTTAGTAGCTTGCAATGATAACTAAAGTAATAACAGACAAAAAATATAAAAAAAAATAATAGTGGCAAATCAATTAATTGTTCAAATACGCAAATTAAATAATAATAAATTAATTAAAAAATATACAACTATCACATCTTAATTGGGTTATATTTAAATTAAATAATAACCGATCAAAAAGACAAAAGTCCTAATGAATTTCATCTCACCGTTGGATTATTTAGAAGGAATAGAAACCCGTGAATCAATAAATACATGTCACATTAATCATTGTAACTTGTTATATAGATTATTATTTTCTTTTTTAGCTATTATTTTTACAGGATCTATTTTTAGGATTTTTCTTAATTATTTGGGTAAATTACACTGAGCACTCCTGAGATTTACGAAAACATCAATTACCTTCCTTGTAGTTTCTGAAATGTCACTAACCTCCCATCTGATTTAGTTTTTGCATCAAATTAGTTCAATCGTCAAATTTTCGTTACTACTTAACAGAAAAATTATTTTTCAATGTATATTTTTTTATTAGAAAATAATATATTAAAACTGTTTTTCATCAAAAACTATTTTTATTATTATATAAAAAAATAATATATTATTATCTAATAAAAAAATATACATTAAAAAATAATTTTTTTGTTAAGTAGTAACGAAAATTTGATGGTTGGACTAATTTGATACAAAAATTAAACCAGATAGAAGGTTAGTGACATTTCAGAAACTACATGGGAGGTGGTTAATGTTTTTATGAATCTTATGGGAGGTCAGTGTAATTTACCCTAATTATTTTTATCTCAACAAGAAGAAGATCACTGCTTTTACATCACTCTGCAAATAGTTAGCTTAAAAATCTTTTAAAAGTCTACTTAATTGGCTTCCAACTGTAATTAATTAACTTTCTTCACATCTTTTTACATTTAATTTTTTATAAACAAAAATTAAAAATAAAAAAACTTTAAAAAAAAGTTAGGCCAAAGACGTGCTTAGTTGTTAAGAAAAAACGAATTTATGTTATCAGCAAACTATCACATAAAACATTTAGGGCCCGTTTGGTTGTGTTTTCCGAAAATAATTTTCGGAGAATTATGCTTTGAAAATTTTGAAACTCCGTTTGTTGGAATTTTTTAGAAAAAAATATCTAAAAATATGAAAAAAGGTGAGTTAAAAATTGGTAGTTTTTGAAAACAACAAAAACACGTCTTCACTTTTTTCTTGACTATTTTTTCAGAAAAAAACATGAGTAATACTCCTCCTCATCATCCTCTCAGTGTTCTCAGTGACTGTCGGCGCTGGCGTCATCCTCTCAGTCCCTCTCAGTCGTCGTTGGCGTCGTCCTCTCAGATCATCATCGGTGTCGGCATCGTCCTCTCAGTCCCTACCAGTCGTCGTCGGTGTCGTCGTTGGTCTCTCGTCGTCGTTGTCGGTCTCTCGTTGACATCAAGCTCGTATCGTCGTCGTCAAGGCACGATAGAGAGCATCGCGACCTCTCAGTCGCCGTCGCTGAAACCCTAGGGAGCATCGCAACCTCTTAATCGTCGTCTCTGTCGTCATCTGCATGTGTCGGTCGTCGTCGAGGCACACTATAGCGCATCGCAACCTCTCAGTCGCCGCCGTCGTTTGCACATCTCACCTGTCGTCGAGCATCGTGACCTCTCAGTCCTCGCTGCCGTCTGCACGTCTCAGCCGTCGTCGAGCGTTGCGACCTCTCAGTTGCCGTTCTCGAAACCCTAGAGAGCATCTGCGTGTGAAACGGGCCGCCGTCATTGTCGGTGGCGTCGCCAGCGGTGTGCCTTCCTCTTTCGGTTTCTAGATTTGGGCAAGTTAGGATTAGGGATAAGCTTTCTAAAAATAATGTACCAAATGCAATTTTTCTTTTCAAAATATTATAAAACTGTTTTTAAAATTTATTTTTACAAAATAGTTTTCAAATAATAATTTTCGAAAACGCAACCAAATGAACCCTTTCTAACTGTGCTTGAATCATGGATTGGTGGGGCATTTAGCAAGGGTCCATTCCATAAGGGACGAAAATGCATAAAAGTGAAAATAGTAAAAAATAAAGCGAAAGAAAAGAAAAAAAAATAGTAGAAAGTGAATCGAAAGAAAACAAATAATTAGAAAACTTCTTTTTTCACATGTATCGGTTTAAGATGAAAAATTTGCAAGACAGTTATGATAAAAGAAGTGTATTTATCTAAATTAGCTTTACTCATTTTAAAGAAAGATAAATTTGCTAGTTGGAAGAAAAGAAAAGAAAAACTAAAAATTCAAATTATAAATTACCAATTTCTTACGTTTTCTTTTTTTTTTTTCCGCATGAAATAAAAATCAATTTACATGTGTATATGGGTTATATAAGAAATTTTCTATTGTAGATCTTACTACTCTCTAGCTAAAGAAATAGATTAAAAAAAGTTAACCTTTTTCCTCTTTCTACCGCCTGTTATTATTTTCTTACTAATCACATACACCAAAAGAAAGTAAAGTGATACGGTGTTTGTCATTACTAAAACTACTAACTTATATATTGTAGTTTGGAGTAGAAGCTGAGCTTTTCGTAAAAATTGTAATTAGCTTATAACTGAAATAGAATAAAAAGTAGTTATATATTATAGTAGAAGTTGTGGATACTTAGAAAAACTTGTAACTTATAACTAAAATTAGTCACAGAAAACTGAAAATTACTAAAAGTAATTTTGCCAAACACTCATTAGATGAAAGCAATTTAGTTTCTTCACTTCATAATCATCTATATATATATTTACATCTTTTTAAATATCTTTTGAGAGGGCTAAGATTATTCTTATCTTCTGAGTAATGATTAAGAACTTGACAAGGATAAAGACGACCGCGCTTTCAGGTACTTCGATAGCTGGATACCTACAAAACAAACCCCTCGGTCGGTGGCAGGCGAGAGGCCCTCCGATGCCCAAGTCAGTTAGGTCTTAAGAGAGAAAGTGAAATATTCAAACAGGAGTTCAGGCATACCTTTACTTGGGTTAGAGGGGCCTATATATAGAGAGAGGGAGAGTTAACTCTCATGCTTTGACATGTCACCCTTATGGGGTGTTTGGTTAGGTTTAATACCTTTATTAGTTTTCTACCCTTATAATTAATCCCCAGCTTCTACGTGCTCCTTTAAGAGGAGGTGAAAAGCTTCATGTATCTCGGGTCTGTGTTGCGAAACTTAATTGAATTAAGCTATCTTTCAGCGTCTAACCGAACTAAAGATATCGATTAGTGCCTAGTCAAGCTAGGACCTTTGGTGCCCAACTTGGGTTAGGGCATTTGGTGCCTAGCTTGAGAAAGGGCTTCTAGTACCTAGCTCGGGTTAGGGCTTTTTGTGCCTAGCCCGAGCTAGGGCTTTTGGTGCCTAGCTTGAGCTAAGACTTTCTTGCCTAGCCCGAGCTAGGAAGTTTTAGTGCCTAACCTGAGCTAGGACTTTTGGTGCTTAGCCAAGTTAAGGCTTTTGGTGCCTAGCCTGAGCTAAAACTCTTGGTGCCTAGCCAAGTTAGGGCTTTTGATGCCTAGCTTGAGCTAGGGCTTTGGTGCCTAGCCCGAGCTAGGATTCTTGGTGCCTAGCTTGAGCTTAGGTTTTTGGTGCCTAGCCCGAGCTAAGACTTTCGTGCCTAACTCGAGCTAGGACTTTTGATGCCTAACTCGAGTTAGAACTTTGGTATCTAGCTTAGGTTAGGATTCTTAGTGCCTAGCTCAAGAGGACTCTTGGTGCCTAGCCCGAGTTAGGCCTCGGTGCCAAGCGTGAGTTAAGGCTTTTGGTGCCTAGCGTGAGTTAAGGCTTTTGGTGCCTAGCCCGAGTTAAGGCTTTTGGTTCCCATCCCGAGCTAGAACTTTTCATGCCTAGCTTGAGCTAGGGCTTTTGGTGCTTAGCCCGAGCTAGGACTTTGGTGCCTAGCCTGAGCTAGGACTGAGAGAACTCGAAATGTTGTTGTTCCCTTAATGATAATGAAGAACTTGACGATGATGAAAACGATCGAGCCCTCAGGTGCTCTGATGGCGGGGTACCTACAAGCCTCCCGCCCGATAGCCGGCGGGAGACCATCCGATACCCAAGTTAACTGGGTCTTGAGAGAGAAAGTGTGTATGAGAAATAAGTCAAAATGTACATACTTTTACTTTGGTTGAAGGCCCCTATATATAGGAGAGGGAGGATTTGACCCTCTAGTCTTGTCTTGTTACCCTTCACTCATGGCTAAGGGGTGTTTGGTTAGGTTTAATATCTTTGTACATCTTTATAAATTCGCGACCTATAAATTATGTTTTTTTAGCTGATTGCAAGGTCATTTTTCATTACCAGTTGTCCCTTTTCCCTTTTATCTATTTATATGTTCCTTCCTATGGGTTAACTGCCGGTATAATAAATGGAATCAGTAATATTAGCAACTTTCTATGTTGAATTGCTTCTCACTTTACAAAGCTAGCTCTGTTGAAGGTAGTTTCATTCCATTGGACCTAATCCAGTTCCAAAACCTTTCTCAAGTTGGGTCTTTCTTGTTTATGTTTTTTTTTTCCCCTCCCCCTTCCCCCTTTTTCTCACTCAAAGTAAGTTTCCCCTTCTTGAAAAGACAAGCTAAGTTTGATTTTAGTGAAAACTGCAGCAATATAATTTAATTGATCTCACCATTGACATTTTGTTTATATGAATTATCAACTTTTATTTGGGATAATTTTATATATATATATATATGTATGTATGTATTTTTGTTTCTAATCAGAAAAACTTCAACATTAACCCAAACGAGCATGTTTTTTAATAATCTCTTGTCATGAAACATCGAGGAAAGTATAAAAAAAAAATATATTAAAAAAATGGGATAAGACGGAAAATACCCTTTAGAGTCTTTTAAGTTAATTTTTTTTTTGTTTTTAGTGAGTTTTTTTTCAAATTTATTCCAAACAGGTGTACTTCTTAAATTAGTCGCGTCACGAGAAACTAAAAAGTAACCAAAAAATTGAATTAAAAAAATTTAGAAAAAACAATAGGCAAAAAAATAATAATAAGTTTAGCAAAAGCCATCACTAACATAGGCTTGTACTACCACTTATTAAGATATTTACATCCCCTCTCCAAATCTCTAGATCCTGTGTTAATACACTTCTTTTTTGCTTTCTTTTTTCTTTTTCTTTTTGCTCTCTACTGTCTGCAGAAGAAGATTTTTTTTTTTTTTTCTGACTCACCCACATCAACAATAAAATAGAAAAAGTGCAAGGATTACATGAAAATTCTTTACATACCATTGGAGAAACACAAAAGCAGAAGCATTAATGTGAAACAATAGAGAATTGTTTACATACCTTTGGAGAAAATGTTAATAATAAGCAAGCTCTTGCATAATAAGAACAACACAAGAGGATAGATGTGTGTTGATTTCTAAATGAGAATCTTTTGACTTCAAAGATGTGTGTTGATTTCCAAATGGAATCTTTTGACTTTCAAGTATAGCAATTGAAGGACCCCATATGAACCCTGACAATAACAAGAATTTCTCTTTTTGAAGTAAAAAAACACTGATCATTGAGCAATGGACCCAATTAAGGGTATCTCATATGTATTTCTAAGTAACATAGATACGGGCACGAGACACGACATGGACACAAACTAAATATGCAATATCTCACTACTTAGATTAAAAAGGCATATGCTACCTCTTCTAAATATTTCAAAACATATTTAAGATGCATTAATTGTATTTAGAAGACTGCAACACGTTTTTAATATTGTTAATACAAAGAGATTCCTCACATAGGATGTGTTCATAGGGTTCAAGAAGTGCCATCGAAGTGTTCGCTAAATGTGAATTAATTTTTTAGTTAGGATACATTTATCAAGTGTAAGACACATTTTAAAGAGTGGTCAAAAAGTATTGGTGTCTGATACGATATCCAACACGCCTCCTTCATTTAAGTGTTCGTGCTTCTTGGCATATTTGGAATCGAATAAATTGCTAAGGCTCGATTTGAATCATCAATATGTTAATGGACTTATCGAGGGAAAAGAAAATGATAGGGCAACCAAAGAACATAGTTTTTTTTTTTTTTTACTTAAAGTCTATTGCTTCATTTTTTTTCCTTTCCCTTTCCTCCATAAATCCTTCCAGCAGGAATCCTTGCTCCCAACACAGCCTAGAGAAGTTAACTATAAATTTGGAAATTGATACCTCAAAAAATATTCTTCAAGGAGCCAAATCCTTGAATGCACATCTCTTGATCCTTCTCACCAAAATCCATCTCTCTGAAGTGATATCTGCCTGTGTAGAGAATGAAATAAAAAAATTGAGGATGTGAAATATTATTGAATTTTCTACCAATATGTAGTGGTGATCATCACTATTAATTATTAACATTATAACTCACTTTTACCTGATGCAATTCCAAAAAGGCTTCAATATTACTCCAAGGACCTAGCATTTCTTTACTGAAGAAAAAGGAAATATTTTCAAGATCACTCTAGAGGTGAAACATCACTACCCTGAAGAAAGAGAAAATTTCTTTCAAACAGTTATAGCTAAGTTGGAAAGTCTTAAAATCATTAGAATAACAAATGGAAAAATTACATTGATTTCAGTAAAATTGATACATGATGTTTTACTATGCTTGTTCCTATCATCAATAGTAGGACTAAGTTTGTCCTTTCTCCAACCAACTCATACTATGTCAGAGAAAACCAACATAAATTTAAAAAAAAAATAGTGTGGAGAGGATAGCTAAGAATTGCTAGATTAGAAAGAAAAGAATGTTGAAGAAGTGGTAGACAGCAAAGTGAAAGAATGGAAAATTATTTCTTGGGTGCATTTGGAAAGGATGAAAATTTGAGGGAAGTATTGAAAAAGCTCCATTACACAGTTCGGATACCATGCAAGTTACAAGAAATTTCTTTTTTGTCCAAAAAAAATCTGATCGTATTGCAATCTGACCATCATTGGGCTAACCAAAACGTCTAATAATCTAGTTCTTCAAGTGCTTCGGGCCTCTGCCAGATTGTCTAGCAATTAGACCGTCCTTCGGCGGACTAGATCGTCAAGCAATCCAATTCTTCGCTTTCACATGGGGTTATAACTCGATCATCTTATGGCTTGTTCTTTCTTTCTTCATTAGTTGCTGTTCATTTGAGAAATTTGGCTAAAATGAACAGTCTAAAATGGATTCAAATTTAATAAGTAAATCATATAAAAGTTACCTATAGTGTTTTCGTGAATGGCCTTCTATTAGTAGATTAGCTTTTCCTTTTTTTTTTTTTTCTGTTGTGTTGTGATCTCTTGACTTTATCACTCTGCTTGTGGTTGTCCATTTTTCAATAGTTAGTCCATCCATACTAATTTGTTGAGCCACTTGAATCTGTTAAGACATCACAGTCCTCTTGGTAATCCTTCTTTGCTCAGGCACTCGAAATTGGCCTGCCACTGCACTTCGATTGGTCATTTTGGTCTGCTTAGCCACTCGGATTTGACTAGCCACTGCACTCCACTAGGTCTTCCTGATTTTCTTTGGCCTCTCGAATCTGGCCAACCCTTGCTCTCTACTCGGTCATTCTAGTCTACCCGGCCATTCAAATTTGTCCAGCCACTATGTGCTGTGGCATTGTAGGCCGTTTTCTTTTTGGGCGAGGGTTGTATTCAGGTATCTGTCTTTTTAAAAGGATTACTTTATTTTAAAACCGAATATCAAGATTCCCATACATAAAAAATTGAATCGCCACTTGATTTTTTAAAAAAAAACCAAGAAAAACAAAATGTGAGCCACTGGTCAAAAGGTACCACTGAAAATGGCTCCAGTGCAAAGGTACGAGATGAGGAAATTGTTAGGCACCCCATTCTTGCCCAACCATGAGGTTGGCCTCGACTAATCGCTTTTGGTTATTGTTTTAAAATTTTCAAATGTAAAACAAATACAAAAAGGAGGTTAAAGAGAGATAATACAAAAACAAACAAGAAAATTAGAAATCTTATCTGATATGCTTTAAAAACAAAAGAAAACTATCTAAGGGTCATGTTGAAAGTTATCGTACCTAATATGCTTTATTTATTAAGATACAGAAAGAAATAATATTCAGAATGCGATTTAAACTATTGGATGAAAAGAAAAAGGTGCAGCTGTAGCAACCAGATGTCGCAGCCACCACATAACAAGAGAAAACCTCACGACAGTGACATTTGAACGTCGCAGCCGCTACTATAAATGAAATAAAATTCGCGGGCCGTGACATCCAAAGGTTCGGCCGCTTCTACAAATGAAATAAGAGTTACGGCCGTGGCAATTGAAGGTTGTAGCCATGATATGTAGACATTACATAATGAATTCTACCATGTACTTAGTGTATATGTGCATCATATACATGAAAACTTTGATTTTATGTTCTTTCTAAACATTCTGGCATATTTTCTTATGTTACAAAAAAATTTTAAGGATAAAGAAAAATAAAGGCATCCTTACTTTAGCAAAAAAAAAAAAAACTAGCATTCAATACTTCATTAATTAAATAAATGAAAGAAAATGAACATCTAGTCATAACATTCCCATAGAAAGACGAGGAGCATAAACAAAATCATTACGACAGCCTAAAAATACGTTAAGTAAATGGCTGAATCCGGGCATCTTCTCATTTTATGGCATCGTGCCAGAAGGATGATCAACCACCAGGAATACTCTAAATGGATGTGATGTCTCGAACTCGACTCGGACGACCTCAAAAGTATAATGGGGAATATAGGTAAGAGGTATTGGGAGTATGAGACGAATTTGGGTGAGTGTTGAAAAAGGGTATGGATTTCAATAGAGTGTCAAGGTCTCTCTCTCTCAAAATGATTCCCCCCTCAAATGGAAAAAACAAGGGCATATTTATAGATTTGTGGGCGCTCACGACGCCTTGTGATACGCTACCACGCGTCAGAAATGAAAGGTTCTATAAGAAGGACGCGGCCGTGAGCATCAAATGTTGCAGCCGCAAGGAATTTTTGTCTAGACGTGTTGTGGCCGTGAGCATCAAACGTTGCAGCCACAAAGAATCTTTGTCTGGATGTTGCGGCCGCGAGGAATCTTTCTCTGGATATCACGACCACAAGCATCAAACGTTGCGGCCTCGAGGAATCTTTGAAGAACATAACGGCTGTGACATATGGACGTCACGGCCGTGTGTGGGATCGAAGCACCAAAGTAGCTGTGAGAATTGGATGTGGTGACCATGTGTAAGATCAAAGATTTAGAACGGCCATGAGGTTCAAAAGTGGCGGCCGTGTAGCTCATTAGGGTATGAGGTATTTTATTGACTTTTGAGTCAAGTTTTTGGTTCACAATCACTTGGAAGATTCCCTTTAGTGTAATATCATAACTTTTCATCATTGGAGAGCACCCAAGTGAGCAAGGAAGGACGCAGGATTTCTATCTTGGAGTAACGAACGATTATGTAACAATGTAATGAAAAATTCAAAACAAACATTTAAAAGGTGATATCAACTTTAAACAACACAAATTGTGTAAATATTACTCTCAAAGAAGTGTTTAGTCAAGTCGATTACAAAAATAAGATATAATCTTCTGCATTTACATCTATTTCAAAAAAACAAAAGATAGAAACTATTATTCTATCTATTTACAAAAGTTGTGCTCGACGCTCTTTCATCCTATAAAATGCATTTATAATTGAATCAATATCAAACCCTCAAGCAATGCCTTTCTCAATGTAGGTGAGCAAATAACTAGCTAAAAATTCATCCTCCATTCTATTGTGTAATTTAGTCTTCACAATTTTCATGGATGAAAATGCACGTTCTGTTGTTGCCGTAGAAACTAGTAAAGTTAGAACAAGACGAATCAATTTATCAGCAAGTGGATAAATGATTGACTTTCTTGTTTTCACTAATACCTGGCACAACTCAGAAATTGTTAGCAAGTTTTTGAATTCCACATGATTGAGAATATCAAGCTCATGATTTTGCAACTCAAATTTCAAATGCAATTTTTCTTGATATGTGAAGTTCTCTGAATAGCATTTATCCGCAAGCTTGCAAATATCTTCAATATTAAAAGATCTATAGCCATCTCGAGGATGTAAAGCAGAACTAAGAATAAGCAATTCTATCACATTTTCTTTAAATCGGCTATTCAATTCTGGCAATTGAGTATCACATGTGACTATAAAAATATCCACCCGAAAATAATGCTCAAAGATAATGTGATCTCTATGAGCACAACCTCTACCAGATGTGTAACGAGCACTCATATCAAGAATATCTATCTCATGCTTTCCACAAAACAGTTTAATTTCCTCCAATAAAGAAAGCCATCAATCTGCTCTATATTTTTTTAGAAATGCTTTTGTCGTAGAGATTAGATGCATTGCATTTAATATATCTTGAGATTTGCGTTGTAAAGCTTGAGAAAGATCATCAATAATCTCCATAATATCTCTCAGTAAATGTAAGATAAATACAAACTCAAAAAATATAATTGCATCATAAACTCCATCAACATCTGCACATTGGGTGGAGGTGGCTCCGTCATTAATGATATTACTTAAAACTGAGCAAGTTGCACTGAACATTTTTATTAAACTGCAAATAGATCCCAAGTGAGAACCGCAACGAGGAAGTATTTTGTGGAGCTTTATGTAACACAACATCCGCAACCTCTGTATTATAAGAGGTTAAAAGCTTTATCAATTCGATAACATTCCCTCGATTAGTAGAATCGAAACTTTCATCACGACCTCTAAAAGCACAAGCTTGGAAGGTTAGCCATTTAATTGCATCGATTGTGGCTTTTAACTGCAAACGGTTTCTTCCAATTTGCTCAGAAGTTTGCTTTTTAATTACCTTTTCAATATGTTGAGCTTGATTTGATAAATCAAGGCAACTCTTCATAGCGATTTTATGCAATTAATTAGGACATTGTCTCACGTCAGATAAGAAAGCACAATTCTTTCCACTATTGACTTTCTTCCATGAAGAAAATCCCTCCACAATGAAAGCAGTAAAACTAACGCGTCTAGTTGGCTTCGTAAAAAGATAGCACGGAAGACAAAATGCACAATATTTGGTTGGAGAATATTCCAACCAGTCTGGAAATAATTTGTATTAAGAAGCTAAAAAACGACGTCCATTCTTCTCTTGAAAAACTTGGTTGTCGGGTTGATGTGGTCCAAATTTGATGTAAGCTTTTCGGATCTCATCACGTTGAGATACCGGATAATCCCATATTTGTGGCCGGATTCCTGGATCCCTTATCAAAGACTTCACTTCATGGGATTCAATTTCAAGTGATTCAATCCTTTGTGCTTTTGAAGGATGTTGTTCATGATTTGAAGCTTCAACATTGTCATTGTGGGTGGAAGAGTTTATAGTTGCATCAACTTCCAGATTTTGAGAATCTCTTTTCTTAAAGAATGAACTAATTTTTTTGTTAGCCATGATCTATCAAACTTTTAATACAATTGAATTCATTCAAATATTCAACAACCTGAAAATCAGATAAACAAATAGCCCTAATTTTTAAATAAACAAAGCCCTAATTTTCAAATAAACAAATAATGTGAAAATTAGATAATCAGATAAACAAATAACTTGAAAAATCAAAAAATCAGATGCACAAATACACAAATAGCCCTAAAAAGTCCTAATTTTTAGTATTTCAAATACGCAAATAGCCCTAAAAAATCCCTAATTTTCACATTTAACATCCCCTAAAAAAGCCCTAATTTTCCTCACAAATAGAAGGCAGAGAGGTCCATGGATGGAATTGAAATAGAGACTGAGAGAGAGTCAGAGAGAGAGAACGATGGAGGAGAAGAATGTAACTTACAAATGACGATGCGCTGTGTGCGCTGAGCGTGAGCGTCGACTGCTTTGGTGAGCGCTGTGAGTGTGAGACCTTGACCCGTTTTCTTTTTTCTGTGTTTTCGGACGCGCGTTGCGTGTTTTCGTTTGAGCATATTTTTACTGCTTTTGATGCATGATTGGGCTTAGATATGCATGCGGGGTAGGTTCCTGGGGCCGTGGGGTGTTGCGGCGCGAATTTTGAAAAAATTTTAAAAAAAGATAATTTGGGGGCCTATAAATATCTGGAATTAGATATTTTTATAAAGATATTTTTCAAAACTTAACTCCTAAGTTTTCTCCATTTTCTCTCTGCCTTCTCTCTAACTTCTCGGGGCCCGGGGCTTAGTTTTCAACGATCCAACAGCGGATCCTTGCTTTTGGCGTAGTGGGTTATGCAACCATCCGGTCAGAACTTCATTCTGGCAAAACTCAATTTTGCACGTGGTTCGAGACATCGAGTTTTGAACTCACCGAGGTTGGATTCTAGACCTGTATGTTGTATAAGGGTGCTATGGGTAATCAGGTGTATTTTTTACCGGTCGGATAGTGTAGATCTAATTTTCTGTAAAGTTGGGCTTTTGGGTGAAAAATCGATTTTTTGTCGATTGCGTAGATGAGATCGGGTGTTGGGAGTTTCTTTTGAGGTCCTGGTGTTAGGCCTCGGTGTGCGTGTGTTTGAGGGTGTTAAAAAGGGAGTTTTAAGGGTTCGATCTGAGGTTTGGAGGGCTGACCCGTAGCTTGAAAAACGGTTTATGGGCTTGTTTAGTCGACAAAACCTATGAGTCAACTGAACTCATAGGTTCAGTCGACTGGATCATAGTTCTTGGGGTTCAATCGACTGGACCATGAGGTCAGTCAATTGAACCGTGTGTTTTAGGCGTTCTGAGCCTTTTTCAGTGTGTTTTTCAGTCGACTGGGGGTTGGGTCCAGCCGACTAAATCCTGGGCTGTTTGTTGGTGGTTCGGTGGTTGGGTTTTGGTTTCCAATTGGTGTCCTTTGGTATTCAATTGATTAATTTATGGAAACTAGTTGATTCAAATACCTTTCGATCCCTTTTGGGGTTTGGTTAATGGCGTTGTGGTTTCGGGGGTCGTGTGGTGGCCTCGGGTGTTTATGTGATGCTATTCTCGGGTGTAACGTGCATGGTTGGTTTAGGGTTTGTGGCACGGTTATGTGAGTGCTGGTTATGTGCGCGACGTGTGGGTTCGTGGTTTGGTTAAAGGTGGGGTTCTGATGAGAATCGTCCTGTGGGAGGTTCAGATGTTGATCTCCGGGTTTGATGTTGGTTGTCCCGATGTGTAGGCGGGTCCCGGTATGTGGACGGTTTATCTGGGTGAGTGGTTATTGGGTTGTTTGACGGGTGGTGTCGTGATATATTGTTATATATGATTATGTGCATTTATAACTGTTTATTTATGTACGGAATATGTAAGCGAGTTACATAAGGTAATATCGTTATGTGTAACGTGGTTTATGCTTTAAAACCTAGAGTTTTATAAGCATGTGACGTGGTTTGTGGAATGTCGTGTTGATACATGGTTATATGCTTTAAATTCTGGTTTAGGTTTGCATATGTGTATGAAATAGATTAGATGAATCTGTGATCCAGTAGATATAAATCCTAGTTGATGATGCACGTGTGCGTGTGTGGGTGTATGAGGTAGGCTGCGAAAGTCGGTGTATGAGGTAGGCTGCAAAAGCTGTTGTGTGTGCGATTAGGGCTGCGGTAGTCCTTTGGTTAAAGTCTGAGAAGATGCATTAGTTGGGGTAGTGGTCCTTCGATGAAAGTCCGAGAAGATTTATGGATTGCATGTACTGTACATTGGGATGGATAAACTATTTTTCTTAAAAACTGTATTAACGGCTTGCAAGAGTTGAAATACAAAAATCGTTTTCAGGGCTCCTGTGAGATAGTCAGAACATGGTTTTTATCCTCGCTTTCCATTTGCATGTGAAAATTATTTTTTGGCTCTGGTGAGTCGTGATCTAAAACTGTTTCAAACTGTTTTAATGGCTTGAAAGAGAGTCGAAAACTGCACATCGTTTTCCTAACATGTTTTGTTTATACTGCATGCTTGTCTAGTTTCTGCTGAGCCTTGGCTCACGGTGTGGGATAAAATATTTTCAAGTACCGATCACGTGCGCTGATCCGAGGTTGCTGGTTGGGAGCAGAAGCGTTATAGTCTTCCTTTTTGTTTTTATCTGTATCATGTATGCTTATTACATGTTTCTCAGCGTTGGAGCCTTGTAATGTATGCCGTTTGGCGTTTATATACAATGCATGTATGATTTATTTTGAGAGTGTATTCTCGGATTGGGTGTATGTTTGGTTGTTTATGGACGTTTCACGTGGCCCGGAGTTTGGGGCGTGACAGCTTGGTATCAGAACACTGGGTTCAAATACCTCAGAGCCGTGGGATGGGGGTGTATCCTGTGTGAGGTTGATTGCGTGTGCTTGACTACATGTGTTTAAACGCTTTGATAACATGAACGTGATAGCATGCGAGTCATACGTGAACAATGTGTATATGTGAGCATGGGGGTTGAATCTTAGGAGTGATAGTCTTGTCTTTGGGCATCTGGGTTAACAAACTTGGGAGCCAAGTTAGAAACACGTTTAACTGACGTGATTTCTAGCAGGGAATCTGAGTAAGTTATCCTGATTAACGTGCCATTCTTATTGGTTTTCCTCAGTATGTGGGGTTATTTAGCATGAACCTATGTGCTTATGTGTTAGCATGTTTATGTGGTTTATGCTATGTGTCGCATCTCACGTTCTATCTTTTTCATATAGACGCGATGTCGGCGAGAAGAGGGCGAGGCCGTGGTCGAGGCCGTGGTCGTGCTGGCCAAGGGGATATTCCTATCCCTGATGCTGGGGATGCTAATGCTCCCCAAGGACCGATGGACGCGACAGAGTTGTTGCGTGTGCTGGTTGGCTCTATTCAGCAACTGGTTGCTAGGGGTGAGCTTGTTAGGGAGAGGGAGGTAGTGCATGAGGTGAGGGAGGCGAGGGTTACAGTTGCGATGCGGGAGTTTCGGCGTATGGATCCGCCTACCTTTACAGGAGATCCTGATCCTCTTATGGCGACAGAGTGGTTGGAGTTGACGACTCGGATCCTTGACACATTGCAGATTATGGAGGATGAGTTATGGGTTTCCTTTGACACTTTTCAGTTGAGGGGTACTGCTCATCAGTAGTGGAGATATGCCAGGACTACAGTGGGGGCCACATGGGCAGCTTTTACACGAGTCTTTCTAGAGAGATACTTCCCGGCTTCGAGGAGGGACTTATGTAGGGAGGAGTTCTATTCTCTTACCCAAGGGGCCATGGACATCATGCAGTACGAGGCCAGGTTTTTGAGCTTGTCTCGATTTGCACCGGAGGTGGAGTGCACATATGAGTTGCTTTCGATGAGGTTCGAGCGGGGCTTGAGGCCGGCGATCAAGGAGCGAGTGGCTATGATGGGATTTCGTGTGTTTAGAAAGCTGGTAGAGGTAGCAGCGAGGCTTGGGAATGCTTTGGCTAAGACTCGAGCTTCTAGGGAGGCCAAGACATCGCTGGGTGGAGCAGAGGCGCATACAGCTGGGCGTCCCAGTAAGAGGCAGAAGTTCTTTGGTCCTTGCTTTTATCCATCTGGACCAGAGCAGTTTTCAGCACCATCACCATCTGTGGCTTCGTCTGGGAGGCCAGAGCAGAGGGAGTTGACTTGTTTTCGATGCATACAGCTGGGGCATCGTGCGGCGGATTGTTTACAGCCGAGACCATCCCAGAGTTTGGCTCCAGTGTAGCCGCAGGGGAGGGAACCACCAGTTTGCTATGGCTGTGGACAGTCCTGACATATTCGTAGGAACTGTCCTCAGGGAGGCAGTGTACCGAGTAGAGAGGGCACACCAGTGGGTTCATATGTGCCGAGTTCGTCTGAGTACCGACAGTGGCATTCTGCAGTTCAGGTTTCCCGAGTGACAGATAGGTGAACGTCAGTTCAGTCGGTGCGACAACCGACAACGCCGAGTACTGGTGGACATGACAGGATGGGGTTGCCCCGAGAGTATTCTCTTATAGCTCCTAGTTCTTCCAGGGCACCGATTATGCCGGATGACGCAGACATACCTTCAGCGAGCAGAGGTACTTTCTGAGTATGCAGGCTTTGGGCTAGTTTATTTGTCACATCCGCATGGGAGTTGGTGATAGATTCGATGGGTGCTGTCTTGTTGAGGCAGCGGTTGATGATGATGTAAGGTTGGAATGGGTTGTAGATCCCATGTTTTTGAGATAGTTAGCCATTGTTTAGGATGCCTGACCTTGTTTGACTATATTCTAGGAATGGTTTGGCTAGCCATCTCGTATGCCTATATCGATTGTGATCGATGGTTTGCTGTTTGAACTTGAGTTGAATTTTGGGACGAAATTTCTTTATGAGGGGTAGAGTTGTGAGATCCTGACCTTTTTTTTTGGCATTTTCAGACGCACGTTGCGTGTTTTCGTTTGAGCATGTTTTTACTGCTTTTAATGCATGATCGGACTTAGATATGCATGCCGGGTAGGTTCCCAGGGCCGTGGGGTGTTGCGGCGCGAATTTCAAAAAATTCTAAAAAAAAATATTTTAGAGGTCTATAAATATCTGGAATTAGATATTTTCATAAAGATATTTTTCAAAACTTAACTCTTAAGTTTCCTCCATTTTCTCTCTGCCTTCTCTCTAACTTCTCGGGGGCCTGGGGTTCGGTTTTGAACGATCCAACAGGGGATCCTTACTTTTGGCGTCGTGGGCTACGCAATCATTCAGTCAGAATTTGATTCCGGCAAAGCTCAATTTTGCACGTGGTTTGAGGCGTCGAGTTTTGAACTCACCAAGGTAGGATTCTAGACTTGTATGTTGTATAAGTGTGCTCTGGGTAATCGGGTGTATTTTTTACCGGTCGATAGCTATAGATTTGATTTTCTGTAAAGCTGGGTTTTTGGGTAAAAAACTACTTTTTGTCGATTTCGTGGATGAGATCGGGTGTCGAGAGTTTCTTTTGAGGTCTAGGTGTTAGGCCTGGGTGTGCGTGTATTTGAGGGTGTTAAAAAGGAAGTTTTGAGACTTCGATCTGAGGTTTGGAGGGTTGACCCGTAGCTTAAAAAATGATTTCTGGACTTGTTCAGTCGACTGATCTCATACGTTCAGTCGACTGGATCATAGTTCTTGGGATTTAGTCGACTGGACCATGGGGTCAGTCGACTTAACCATGTATTTTGGGCATTCTAGGCCTTTTCCAGTGTATTTTTCAGTCGACTGGGGGTTGGGTCCAGTCGACTAAATTCTGGGCTGTTTGTTGGTGGTTCGGTGGTTGGGTGTTGGTTTCCAATTGGTGTCTTTTGGTATTCAATTGATTAATTTATGAGAATTAGTTGATTCAAATACCTTTGGGTCCCTTTTGGGGTTTGGTTAATGGCGTTGT
>JAOTRH010163188.1:0-12755 GCA_034768845.1 Heliamphora exappendiculata
CGGTGTGATAGTATTGAGGATTCAATACGTGTGAAGTTTCGAGAATTCGTTGCTGCGGTGATCAAGCGGGGAACGGTACACGTGAATTCGGCAAGATAAGCTTAAGGCGTTTGGATTGATAATTCGATCAAAGCTTCTAAGTGAGTATCTTGTAACTGTTCAATTGGTTAGTGCTTGATTTACCTGGACTTGGTAGTCTCGTGGTTTTTTACCAAAGTTGAGTTTTCCACATAAAAAAATCTCATGTGTTAAGTTTAGATGTTTGATTATTTACTTTTCGAATTCCACGATATAAATTAATTAAAAACATAAAAACAATAAGTTTTTAATTAGTTATATTAAAAAATTATATAAAATAATTTTTTCATTTTAAACTTGAAATCTTAAAAGAAGTAAACCCCCATCATAAGATGTTTGTAACTTTTAGCAGAAATTGCGAGTATTTGGTAAAAATTATAATTTAAAGTAAAAATAAAAAAAAATAGTTATAATTTGTAACATAAGTTATAAGTGTTTAATAAAAATTATAACTTATAACTAAAACTAGTAGAAGAAAACTAAAACTACTAACAGTAACAGCGTTCACAAACACCCTCATCAGCATCTTTTGGAAAGCTTTTGTGGTATGAATATACACCCTCGTTCGAATATTATTCTATATTGACATTATTTTGAGCGGGGCATGTTTTGAATTTAATCCAAATTAATTCTGATTCAAAGCCTACATGAGATGTTATATTTCATTTCGCATTGAGAATTTTATAAATATATATATATAGGCGGTTGTGTCCACATGTTGCACATGAGTCATGAATTATGGAAGGTTAAGAATTTATATATAGTTTACTTCTTTAATTTTTTTAATGGGTAATTAGCCGGGGTCCAATATTTACTAATTATTTTGAGTTAAATCCTATTGACAAGTTGATAATTTCACAAGATTTTATTTTTAATATATTAAATATTTTGGACTTTTATGCCCTTATTTAAAGACTGAATAAAAAGAAATTGATATATGTTTATACGTAGCTTTAGTTCCATATATTATAAGGTAAGTGGATTCTATTTTCGAGAAACTGTTGCGGATTATTGGAATTGATTTCAGATTGTGAAAATTTTATTTTGAGCATAATTTCATTAGGTAAGTGGATTTCATTTTCTGGATTGTAAAAATTTTTATCTTAAGCATAATTCTATTTTGAGGAATTAAAGTTGTCGATTTAAGGTTGTAATGAATAGTAATAATTACATAAATAATTCTTATTTTAGAACTCTAATAAATTATAACAACAAATAATTAAATAAATAATTTTTTTCTAATTAAAATTCTCTAGCAATTCTTTGGAAGGGATTTTTTTAGCCACATAACCTATTCAATGTCTTCATGTAAACCTTTTTTGATTGGGAAAGATAGAAGAAATCAAGGGAGTAACGAGAACATTGGACTATTTGGTTTTTGGATGGCAATTGTAGAATTTCATTTTGAGCATAATTCTATTTTGAACATAATTCTGTTTTGCAACATATGTCCTCATTTTAATGCAATCCATTGTAGACTATCTTGACTACTATTTAACTCATTTTATCAGTAGAATATATGTTCTCATTTTAAAACAGCCCATATATATACCTTTTTTTATATATACATTTTTCATTTATGGCCTATTTTATAATTTGAACTATTTTCTCAAGACAATTATAATTCATTTTATCCTTTAAATATATATTCTTATTTTAAATATGGCCCTTATTAGATTAATTTTGAATACATGTTGGTCCATTTTATCATCTGAATATATGGTCTCATATTAAAACAGTAGCACGAGAACATTATTCAATACATGTTCTCATTTGTAGTCAGATCATACCTTAACTATTTGTTGGATACATTCTCCCATTTATGACTCATTTTATCATTTAAATATATGTTCCTATTTTAAATCAACTCATATTAGACTCATTTTGAATACATTTTGACTCATTTTCTCATTTGAATAGAAGTTCTCAATTTAAAAAAATTAATACATGAATACATTATTCAATACATGCTATCATTATTTGATTTTAAATTTTTAGTCGAGTGAAAGGTTTTTATGCCATGAAATACAATGTTTTAGAGAACTTACTCTTGGTCATCATTTCTGTCAAATAGCTATTTCAACTCCAATGTTCCACCCAAATCGATCAACGAAAAATCCATATATTTCAAATCAACGTAGATTCTCATCTTCTTTTGTAATATTTTTACCTTATTTCTGCAATGGAACATTCACTTCGACACTGGATTTTATGTACTAGACAAAATCAAGGAGCGGTTATGATTTTTTTTTTGTGGCGCAGTATGAAAAACCAAATGACAAAGGGGGACTTTTTTAGCTAAGATTAGGATTTCTAAGAATAAAAGAAATAAAATAGGACTTAACTCTAAGAAATTCCTAAAAATAGGACCTAGGGCCAAATCACCATTTTTTAACTGTTTTAAAAGAGTTATCAATTATGAGAAGTTATGAATTTATAATTTATTTTTTTAATCTTTTTAACTATTTTAAAAGTGAATACAAAAAAATAAAAATATCAAATTACTTTTGAAATTTTATTTTAAATAAAAAGTCCCTTAAATTTTTACCAAGTTGGGTGTTTTTTTATATATTCTAATAATATAGATATATATAGTAACAACGATAGAGTTGTCGTTGTGTAATTTCTAAAAATTACGAGTTTGAAACGTAAAAACAGTTTTACAATTGCAAGGTAAGGTTGCGTATTATTGATCTTTTATGATTCACCATTTTTTTCAAATTCTGTATACGCGGGAATTTCGTGCATCGAACTGTATTTTTTTTTAATGATAACGTTGATTTCAAGCTAAACTACATTTCACTGTTTTTACGCTAGTCACTTTGCCAAATGCATGGGCTTGGGAAGATAATTAATTAGGATGAAAGTCAATTTAAAATTCATTTTTTTAAGCAAATTAAAATAAAGAAAAATATAAAACTGTCTTCTATCTCTCTCTATTACTCATTGGAGATAAAGTGAATAAAGCATTATTACTTTTATCTTACGTTGTTCGGTCCATTTGATTCATGAGGTTTAGTAGCTTGTACTATTGGATAAGGATTGTAGCTTATCCTACTTGGAAGCATTAGTCCCCAATGTCATGCTTTGAAGAATGAAAAACTAATTTAATATTCTAATTAAATGATTAATTAAACAAAAAGCATTCATAATGGATTTTAAATTTTTTAAGAATAAAATTAAATTTAACGGTGTGCCAATAAAGACTAAAAATAGTCTTTACGTCTTTCAATTGTTGTTGTCGTTAATGTTGTTTAAGGTTGCCATTGAAAGAGAGGTCATTACTAGTTGTCATCAACAGTGCTAGAGAGAGTTTCGCTGTTGAAAAAAAGAGTTGTGCTATTGAAAGAGGTGTTGTCGTTGTGACAAATTTTTGTCACGTATTAGATGAAAAAGTAAACAAAAATAAACATAGAAAGAAAGGCAATGGTGAAAAAGTTAGATGAAGAAAGCAGGATTAGGCATGATTGAGAGAGAATGAGAATGGATAGAGAGGGGCAATTCGATGCAGAGAAGCATAACTACAAGAAAATTGACCATTAATAACAATTAAAAATTGTTGTAAAATGTTTATTATTTGTCATTAAAGACTTTTAGTGATAATAGGAGAGTCGTTACATAATTATCATTAAAAGTTTGTAATTAAAAATATATATTGACAACTTATTGATCTCGTTACAAAAATATATAATATTTGTGAGGAATGGGGTATTGTTACTAAATAATCACTTTTTTGTGATGATTTCATTTGTAATTAAATGTACATAAATCTCGTTATTATAGAGACTAATTGCCACTAAAAATATTATTTAGAAGTTAACTGTATAACTTTTAGTGACAATAAATTTTTGTCAAGAATTTATGATTTTCTAGTGACAATAATTCCTGTCACTAACAATTAAATTAAAATATTATTTTTCAAAATAAAAATAATATAATATTTTCTTTTTCTTCTCTAGGATGAAAAATCAACGACGAAGAAACTTTGATTTCATGCATGTGTACCCTCAACCCATTAAGCTTAATACTTGATTATCTTTGATTATCTTAAGTAGACAAGTAACTTTGATTTCATGCATGTGTACCCCCAACCCATTAAGCTTAATACTTAATTATCTTTGATTATCTTAAGTAGACAAGTAAAAGAAGTAAAAGAAGTAAAAGAAGTTAAGAGAAGTCAAATTTAACATCTTCATTTTCTTAACTGTGCTATATTACCAACTTGTCTATTTCTTTTTGTTTTTACCATGTTCATTCTTTTTATTTTTATATTATAAAATATATTAATGAAAGATTATATATATATATATATATATATATTTATTAAAATCATTTACTACAAAAAATGTAAAATAATTATATTGAACAATTCAATATTACTTAATTAATTATAAATTAATAATACCAATCTACTAAAGAAAAATAGTTCATATTAATTATTTAACTAAATCTATTAAATAAGGGGTGATATTTTTGAAATAGAGTTTAGATAGGTGCCGTTTACTTTTTTTGGTAGCAAATATTTTGAGCTAATTTGATTTAAATTATTATTTAATTTAAATAAAATTTTAGTTAAAAATTAAATATTTAATAATAAACATAACTATACATTTTGTGATAACAATTTGCCTTGTCACAAAAGATTATTCTAATGAGATTTAATGATAAATCAAAAATATCGTCACTAATAATCACTTTTTAGTTACAATTTCTTCCTTGTCGCTAAAATTGATGACACAACCTTTTTGGCACCAAATCTATTTTTCCCACAAATTTAGCGAAATACTTATGTGATAAATAAAGAATCTCACCAAAATACAATGATAGATTTTGTGATAATAATTTGCATTTCACAAATGGTTTGTTTAATGAGATTTAGGGACACCTTCAAGAGACTGTCATTAATTATATTTTTTAGTCATAACTTTTTTAATGTCGCTAAAATTATTATCACTAAAAAAAATTTCAGCGCAAAATTTCTTTTTTCACCACACACAAAAAAATTAGACCTTCTTAGTGACAATTTATGTTTTAGTATCAACATACTTATTTTTGGTGACGGCTTTATACTTGCCATATAAATTTTTGTTGCTATAGACCTTTTTTTTTGTAGTATAGATTTGAGAACCACTAATCATGAAATCTACAAGTTTGTATAAATCTTTCTAATATAAATACAATAAATAAAAAACTCTCTGAATTCTTTAATCTCAACAATCAACTGTCTAGCTCTTTCAATTTATGTATAATGGCAAAAATTTAAATATAAAAAAGTCAATCTATTAAGATAGTTATTTTCTCAAGAGGCGTGAGTTTAGTTCAAGAGGCGTGGATTTAGTTTATAGTTACGAGATAAAATAATTACAGTCAAGATAGTTATCTGTTCAATTAAAATAACGATTGATAATTTTATTTGCACAATTCTATTCAATGCTCGAGCATCTCAGGCACACATCTTCAGCAACATTATATCGATAATTATGAACTCTCTACCGTGCCATGATTCTAAATTAAGCACAAGGTCAAATCGATATTGTATCATGTGAAAAATGTAAAAAATTGTATTGACCAAAAAATACCAACAAAATTTACAAGGTTACTTGAACTAAATATACTCTTGAATAACAAACGCAATAAATGAAAAACTCTCTTAATTTTTTAATCTCAGTAAACAACTATCTACTTCCTAATTAACAAAAAATAGACACAAATTGTGTGTAAAAACCACTTGTAGCTTAACCACCGGCGATGACCACCGACGACGACCACACCCGTGACCGCCGCCTCTCTCTTGCCTGCTAGAGCAGCGCTGCCTCACTGTTCCGTCGCAAGCCCTATCGTCGCCGCCATCGCAAACCCTGTCGTCGCCGCCGCCGCTGCCGTCGCGAGCAACCTCTTGCGCCACTGTCGCGACCCTTCTCCTCCACCGAACCCTAGCCCCTAGGCCATCAACAGCCACCACCCTCAGCCCTGTCCGCCGAATCCTAGCCCCTAAGCATTCATGTTCAGAGCTTGTTATCTCCTGAAGCAATTAAAACATGGAGTTTAAGGTTTGATTCTGGATTCAATTCTGTGTTTGGTGATTCGATTGTCTTGGGGTTGTGGGATTTCCTTATTGAATAGAAGGATCGGGAATTCTTGAACTGGGTTGGGCTTTCTTCAACTGACCTCTGCACACCACCTGTTTGTTGAAATGCTCCAACTAACAATCAATTGAAGAAGGGTTATCTTTAGTGATTCGTTATTCATCTGAGAGCTATGAGGATGATGGCAAAGGAAGACAGGATGATGGATAGGTTCAGATATTAGGATCTAGAGTTAATGCAAAGGACTTTCAAGTGGCAAATGCGCAGTACAGGCTAGCTAGTGTTTTCGTGGATTACCTGTTGAAAAAATCTATGTTTTTCTATATAATATTATGCGAAATATTTAAATACAGGATGTTGAATCGAATACATCTTAAGAATAAAATTGAATATTAAAAACGTACCGTTAGCGGTCATTGATAATCGACTAATTAAACAAACAAAGTTCTTTACTTGTAATTTTTAATTCTTGGCTCACTTTTTTCGCTCTGTCGCTAATATTTCAAAATAACCGTATACTCTGATTAATGAAAAACTGATCATTATAAGAGATTGCTATTCTATCTTTTATAGAGGAGAGAAGATGGCTCAAAAATAACTCTTAGAAGGATTCCTATTTATCAACGATTTCCTTCTTACCTTAAAAGAGTTCTTTCTTATGTTAAATACTAATAGATGAACCATATCCGTAATTGGTTTATCAATAATTTGTGGAATCCAAATGCAATTAAAATATGCAAAAAATGTGAGGCTAATGGGCCACCAAAAAATCTACAGGTTTAACGTTCTCCCACTTGGCTCATTAAGCCGATTGTGATGCAAGGTGTATTTTGTTTTCTGAAATATGCATTTAATTATTTTATTTTGACTTATTGGAATCCACATATAAAACTTTGACACGTGATCACGATTTTTTTTAAAATTTAGCTAATAGGTTCATACTAATTAGAAACTATAATACTGTGATTAATTCAGACCACCAATGTGAGTCATAGCGGTTATGTAGCATCTATATCACATTCCCTTCTATGTACCACGCCATTGATAATCATCACTAACCCAGCCCATAATAAGAAAATGCAAAAATAGGTTACATAGCCTAAAACAGCCCCTGTTATTTGTCTTGTCAAGATTTTTCTATTTATCAATCATCCAACAGAATATGTGCACATATAGTTGAATACAGAAAAAAATAGAAACAAACTTTTATTGCGCAAAATATAGTGTCAAGTACAAGAAATCACTTAATAAAAACTTTAATCATGCTTATTACATATTACTCAATAGACCTATCCTAATAACATGCTCTTTGTAAATTTTGGGTGACAATCCCTTTATCAATGTGTCTGCAATCATAAAGGTGGTGCTCAAGTTCTCGATTGACACTTGTTGTTTCTGGACTCTTTCTCTAACGACCAAGTACTTTACCTTCATGTGTTTTGAACCCACTAAAGTACTTTCCATTCTTAGAGAAAAACACTGCTGGGGACTTATCACAATATATCTTCAGCGGCTCAGCAATTGAGTCAACAACACTAAGCCCAGAGATGAAATTCTGCAACCATAAAACATGACTTGTAGCCTCAAAGCATGCCACAAACTCGGTCTCCATCGTGGATGAATCAATAATGGACTGCTTCACACTCTTCCATGAGATTGCCCCACCAGCCAGTAGAAAGACAAAACCTGATGTAAACTTTTTACTATCGAGACAACCAGCAAAATTTGAGTCCGAGCATCCGATCACGTCTAAATGATCTAATTTTCTATAAGTAAGCATATAGTCCTTTGTTCTTTCAAGATATCTCATTACTTTCTTGGCTGCCTTCCAATGCTCAATGCCAGGGTTGCTTTGGTACCGACCCAACATGCCAACTGCAAAACTAATGTCTTACCTAGTACAAGTCTGAGCGTACATTAAGCTTCCTACTGCTGATGCATAAGGAATGTCATTCATCTGCTTCCTTTCTAAGTCATTCTTTGGATATTGACTTTCATTCAATTTATCACCCATTATAATTGGTGCATCACTGGCTGAACAAAACTGCAATTAAATCTCTCTAAAACTCGATCAATATACCCTTTTTTGAGACAATCTTAGCAATCCTCGAGATCGACCCCTAAAGATCTATATACCAATAACATAAGTTGCCTCACCTATATCGACCATTTTAAAGTTTTTAAAGAAATAATCTTTAGTTTCATATAGTAAACTAAAATCATTACTAGCTAGCAAAATATCATCCACATAAAGAACTAAAATTATAAACTTACTCCCACTAACCTTCATATATATACACTGATCAACAGCATTTTCTTTAAATTCGAAGGAGGCAACGGTATCATTAAACCTTAAGTACCATTGCTTGGAAGCTTGTTTAAGACCATATATGGATTTCTTTAATTTGCAAGCTAAATGTTCTTTTTCTTTCTTTGCGAATCCTTCAAGCTATTTCATATAAATTTTTTCATCCAAACTACCATTTAGAAAAACTGTTTTCACATCCATTTGATGTAGCTACAAGTCATAATAAGCTACAACAGCCATGATGATTCTAAGTGAGTCTTTCTTTGACACTGGAGAGAAAGTCTCTTTGTAGTCAATGCCTTCCTTTTGAGTGAAACCTTTGGCCACTAGTCTGGCTTTAAATCGTTCGATATTGCCTTTTGTGTCGCGCTTGGTCTTAAAGGCCCATTTACACCCGACTTTCTTATAACTATTAGGTAATTCGATGAGATCCCAAATACCATTCTGGTTCATTAATTTCAGCTCTTCATTCATTGCATCGATCCATTAAACAGAATCATCACTATTTATGGCTTGTGAAAATGAAACCGGGTATTTCTTAATCCCAATATCAAAATTAGATTCCTGTAGATACACCACATAATCATCTGAAATGGCAGGTCTTCTTTCCCTCTGAGATCTTCTCAGTACTGTAGATTGTGGTGGTTCTACAACATGTTCAACGGCAATATTCTCATGGAGTGGTAAATCGTTTTCTATACGTTGTCCATTCTCCTCAACATGCTGAGGAATCTGAAGAGCAACAATTTATTGATGAGAAAAGATGGTTGAAATGTCCACTCTTACTTCATTGAGATTTACCTTTCTTGATTTTTTACTCCCACTAATTTTGCCATTCTCTAGGAATCTGGTATTACCGGTTTCAACTACCCTCGTACTATGATTAGGACAATAAAATTTGTACCCTTTAGACTTATCTGGATAACCAATAAAATATCAAGATATCGTTTTAGAGTCTAACTTTCTTTCATGTGGGTTATAAATTCTAGCCTCCGCTGGACAACCCCAAACATGTGAATGTCTCAAACTAGGTTTTCTACCAGTCCACAACTCAAAAGGAGTAGTTGGAACAGCCTTACTAGGAACCCTATTTAAGACATACATAGCGATTTTTAATACTTCACTCTACAATGAAATAGGTACATTTGATGAACTTATCATACTTCTAACCATTTTCATAAGTGTACGATTACACGTCTCAACAACTCCATTCTGTTGTGGCGTACCAAGCATTGTGTATTGAGCACGGATGCCTCGCTTTTTTAAAAATTTGACAAATTGGCTGAAATTTTGGCCCGACTCATTATACCTACCAAAATATTCACCACCTCTATCTGAGCTCACTATTTTAACTTTTCTATCTAATTGTCTCTCAACCTCAGTAATGTACGCCTCGAGTATGTCAACAGTTTGAGATTTTTCATAAATTAAATACACATACCCATAACGTGAGTAATTATCAATAAAGGTGATAAAGTATTTTTCTCCATTAAAGGAATGAATAGAATTTTTGCAAATATCTGTATGAATTATTTCAAGAAGCTCATTGCTTCTTGTGGTACCTTTCTTGGAGTGCTTGGTTTGTTTTCCTTTTATGTAATCTACACATATCTCAAAATCAGTGAAGTCTTGATTTTCTAAAATTCCATTCTTCATCAATCTTTTAATTCTATTTCTAGAGATATGCCACAGTTGTTTATGCCACAATATTGAGGATTTTTCAATAATTTTGCCACGTTTTAAACCAATATTTGAATTTATGATTATTAAAGATTTTGCAAATTCATAATTCAAGATAATTTGATATAATCCATCATATAAATTACCAGAACCAACTTTTATTGAATTAAACATTAAACTGAGTTTTTCACCACCAAATAAAATTGAATATCTAGAACAATCTAATATAGATAAAGAAACCAAATTTCTAGAAATTAAAAGAACATAAAATGTCTCTTCTAGATTCATTTGATGACCCATCTCTAAGATTAAGCGATAGGTACCAACAGCTTTCACATCGGCTTTGAGACGGTTTCCCATATAGACAAATCTTTCACTTTCCTTTGACTTTTGGGTTGAAAGGTATCCCTGCAAATAATTCGTAATGTGAGTCGTGACTCCAGATTCAACCCACCATGTATTAGATGGTACTTCAGCAAGATTTGATTCATAACATACAAAAGAAAGTTTACACTACTACAAAAATAGCAAACAATCTTAGTTATAAACCGAGATTAAAAGCATACCACTCAATTCTTAAACCGAGCTGTATCGAGGCATGATTAAAAGGTCCCAACAAACAATCTTGGTTATTAACTAAAATAAAAAGTAATGCAAAACTGAGATGGTGTACTGTTATTCTCGGTTATTAGCCAAAATGAAAAACAATCAAAACCGAGATGATATACTTTTAATCTCGGTTAGTAAACGAGGTAAAAACATAATAACAATCTCCGTTATTAATCGAGATGAAAAGTGAAGAAAAACTGAGATAGTATACTTTTAATCTCAAGTATTAAGCGAGATGGAAAGATAGAAACAATTTCGTTTAATAGCTGAGATGGAAAGTAATCAAAACCTGAGATGATATACTTTTAATCTCGGTTAGTAAGCGAGATGTAAAAATTTAAAAATTGAGATTTTGATATACTTTTAATCACGGTTAATAACCGAGATGAAAACTTAAAAAATTAATTTTTTTTAATGCCATTTGTTCTTGATGAAGTTAGGTAGCTATCAGTACTTGTTTTATATTAATTAAAAACATATTTACTACTATCTAATTTTTTAATCACAACATCAACAATACAACCATACATCTCAAATTCAATGTATCAAAACATCTCAGCAATGCACAATATAACAAAATAGCTCAAATTCAATATCAAAATAGTGCACAATTTTTCAAAATAACTCTAACAAAAAAAATTACTAATATCAAATTCATCAATCTAAAAATAGCCATCTCTAACAAAAAAAAAAACTACTCGTCTCAAATTAGTTAAAAATTATTCATCTCAAATTCATCAATATAAAAATAGCTATTCATCAATCTCAGAACAATAACTATAGTTAAAAATAACTAAAATTCATCAATCTTAATAGAGCTCCAAATTAATCCATGCTCCCTGATGCTCTAATGTTCTTCTCCTACCTGCAATAATTTTAAACACAGTTTTAAGTCTTACATGAATTCCACCAAGGTTACAAAATAATTCTTGTATTGAGATTAAACTTTATGATTATGACTATGAACAATTCCAACCCTCTAAAATATCAAATGAACAAAGATCGATAATAATGATCAAAGCTAAAATAATCGCATGCATTTGAATAATCGTGGTTGAAAAATAAAACTCACATTTCTAGTTGCAGAGTAGGTTGATCACATATTTGATAAAATAAAATTAATCCACTCAACTCGCACTTCATTAAGTTCAGTTTCCATATACGTTTGTTTTCTATTGAACTACAAAAGATCATTTAGAAAAAAATTAACTAATAATAATTCTAATAAAGTAATAAATAATACTAAAAAGTAAAATTATTCTTACATTTTATCTGTCTAAAATGGTCCGATCTCTAATCAAGTTTTTCATGTATCTCATCACATAAAACTCACATTCTACATTTGACCATTGTTGGGTGCACTACATACAAAGATATTGATTTTAAAAAAATTAATAATTATCACCGAGACAAAAATAAATAAATAAATAAATAGAACAACATTTATACCTAAATTACTTTTCAAACTAGACTTGTCCTCCTCTCTCTCTTGGTTGTCTCGTAAATTTTAAATCTCCTTAGCAAAAAGAATATTTTTAACCATTAACAAATAAAAAAAAGATGTAATTATGATCCACAAAAATCTTAAAACTTACATGCTTATTAGAATTTGAAGACTTGGGTTAATTTCATTATTGAGTGAATCAAGATAGTACACTGTCATCAATGATGGATCGATGACTAACAATATCCAATGGTACTTAAAATTGACAAGTTATAAATATAAGTTCAAATAATTCAAATGCACGAAATAATATATAAAAGTTGTTGGGAGAATATCCAACGCCAAAATAAAATACATGCTCGGAGATCTAGAAAATACATCTTTATTAAACTTTTAACAATTTACAATAATTTGAAATTACAGAAAATAAAATAACAGGAATAATATAAATGGAATTTACAAATCGAGTCCTACAATCGCAGTTTCTTTAAGAATGATTCGCCGCCTACCGAGGGTGTTGTAGGTATTTCACCGGCGTCACTCTCCCAGG
>JAOTRH010163199.1:0-12754 GCA_034768845.1 Heliamphora exappendiculata
AAAATATAAAAATAATAATAATAAAGAGAAAAAGTAGTGGGTGGTTATATAACTATTCTCATAAATTTAAAACTTTAAATTTTAAATTATATAATAGTAGTTTGAAAAAAAATACGATTGACTTCAAGAGACCGATGTGTATATCTTTCTTTTAATAATAATATAAAAGTTTATATATATATATATATATATATATATATATATATACACACACACACGAAGAGAACACTTTATTTTGAATCCCTGCCATTCTTTTCAACTTTCAATAATGTCCAAAATAAAACATTTTATTTTTTTTATCAATGACACATTTTTACTTAAATACATAATTTCTCATATTTTTTACTAATACGGTAAAATAAAAAACATATATTACTCAATTTTTTAAGTTTTTTGGCCTCCACAATGCCCACTTTTCCTATTTTTCTCTTTTAACATCAATAATTAGATGTACACATTGTGCAATTTCTTCTATTACATGATCTATACTATATATAAAATATAAAGTAAACACTCATTTGATGTGAACGAAACTCACTTGTAATTTTTAAAATCATTACAAAGTTTTTGTAACTTATACAATTTTTAAGTTTTCAAAAATTCTATACTCTTTCTCTATTCGATGTTTTTTTTTATTTAAAATTCTAAATTTTTAATTCAATTTTGTTAAATCACTTGAATTTTTTTTTCGTTTATATTTTTATTTTATAATATTTTTATAAAAAATTAACAATTGCACACGCTTGACCACGAATGCTAGTATAAAATTAAGAGCTTAGTAGGGCATAAACCTCTCCCAAGACCGCCAACACCACCTTTTCTCTATCTCACAGCACCCCAATGGCCGTCTCTGTGCGCTACATCAGAGCAGGATCATCGCTTCCGTTGATCTTAGCAGTAACGTGCGCGATGTTTTCCGGTGCAAACTCCGACGCAGCCAAGGACAGGGAAGAGTGCACGGAGCAGCTGGTCGGGCTTGCAACGTGTCTGCCGTACGTCGGCGGAGACGCGAAGGCTCCGACGCCGGACTGTTGCGCCGGTCTGAAGCAGGTCCTGAAGACCAACAAGACGTGCCTGTGCGTGGTCATCAGAGACAGAAACGATCCTGACCTTGGGCTCAGCATCAATGTCACGCTCGCTCTGGGCCTCCCTTCTGTTTGTAATGCCCCCGCCAATGTTTCTCAGTGCCCTGGTATATATATATATATATGTCTACTCCTTTTTCAATCGATTCAGTTGAGCAAATCTTGGATCTAAAATGGATCCTTTTTTATAATGTTAAAGGAGATTATTTATGTAAAAAAAATAAGTTGGTTAGATATCGTTAAATATTTGAATAAATTACTTTTATATTTTAAAAATAAATAATCTCTCGATAGTAAGTTTATTTCTCAACACGACTCTAATTTGTTTAGATATTTAATAATATTCGATCAACTTAAATTTTTATATTGATAATTTACACGAAGAACAATAAATGAGCAAGTCGGATCATGAATATTAGCCCATTTTGGATCCAAAATCAACCCTGACCATTTTTAAAACTTTTTATAATAGGAGAATTAGGAGAATTAACGGTTAAGTTTACACACTGTTACTTTTTTTTTAATAAAAATGTGATTTGTTCAAATTTTAATGATATCTGATCAATTTTATTTTTTACATAAATAATTTACACATTAAAAATAATAAAATAAATAATTCGAATCATCCAAGTTGACCTATTTTGAATTTTTGTTTAGTTCCTTAATGACTAAACTAATACTTTAGGGACAATGTCCGGTCTTTCAAAGCTGGTTGGGATAACCCTAAAATTAATTAGATTGGTTTAGTTTGATTAAGGACGGAGAAAAATCAGTCCATTTTATTTATCAAGTGCTTTATCAATATTTTATTGGATATAAACATGAGTGGTAAATCCCAATAAACTAATAAAAAGATGACACTCGATATACTAAACAAAATTTATTGAAATACAATGATTATTATTTTTATATATATTATTAACTTCTCATGAAACTTGATGATGACATCTTCTTATACTGAAGCAATTAATATTTGTGATGGTTGTAATGGATGCAGAACTTCTCCACTTGGCTCCTAATTCACCAGATGCCCAGGTTTTCTACCAATTTGGTCATTCCTCAAACAGTAGTGCCAGCAGCCCTGCTGCCAGTGGTAAATCAACTTTTGACTTGAGCCATTTCTTTACTTTCATCAATTGATGGGGTGTAAGATAATGACTTATTTATTTTATTTATTTATTGTACTTTTTTTATTTTTTAATTGAAGTATTATATTTTTTTAAATTCTTCCCATGAGGACGAGTCGGAAAAGTACGAGACTTCGATCAAAATATGGGAGAAAATGATGAAAAACAAAAGCAAATCAAAATAAGTTAATATGCTAAATTTTTTGTTTTTTTTGTTTTTTTTTTTTTGTCGTGAGTGAAATTTTTTTTTATCTTTTGTTACTTTTTTTTATTTTTTTCATTGAGGTTATTCAAAAAAATTAGAAAATAGCCAAAGATGAAAGAAGTTCAAAAAGATATATAAAAGTAAGTAAATCCTTTTATCCCAAGCAGAGCGTAAATCAACTTTTGACTCTAACTCTTTCTTTACTTTATCTTTCGGTGGGGTGCAAGTGTTCGTCTTGGAATAACTAGTTTATTTTATGGTACTTGGTTTTGTTTTTAGTAATTTTTTAAATTTTTTGATCAAAATATTATTATTTTTTTACTCCAAGAGACGACCCAAAAAATATAAAATTTTTATCAAAATATAAAAAAAAAATCAATGAAAACAAAAACAAATCAAAAGCCAGATTTTATTGTACTTTCTTTCATCTCTGGTGTACATTTTTTAAAAATATTTTCTTACATTTTTTATTTTTTTGATTCTTTTCATTGAGTTTAGCTAAAAAAAATTTAAAAAAATGAAAAAAATGAAAAAAAAAAACTCAAAAAACAAATAAAAATAATAAAAATGTCAAATTTTATCCCAAACTAAGAGTTATAATTTGATGGGTGATTTTCTGATTAGTGAAGTTGAATCTTGATTAATAATTTGCTTACACATCTTTCTATCTATTTCTTTGTATTTGGGGGAACAGTTAAAGGCAGCCCCACAAGCGCCAGTAGCACTGGATCAACAACTGTTCAAGAAAAGAGTGGTGGTGATTGCATTAGGAAGAAGGGACGGTTGAGATTGGAAGTCAATATTATTGCCTGTGGGGTCTTAATGTGGCTTTTTAATTACTTCACTTTGATTCCCATATAGATATTAAAGAACTTAACAAAGAAGGATTCTCACTCTTCTATGTCAAAGAACTCCTATTATTTCACTGTATGTGTGGGACCACTACCCTGAGGCCTAGTTTGGAATAGAAATTTGAGTTTTTATTTATTCTTTTTTATTTATCAAGATTTCTTATTTTTCAGTTCGGTCTCGTTTAGTTTCTGTTTAAAACTAGATTTTTAACTTTGTCTACTTAAAGTAAAAAAAATATCAAATCACAATTTTTTTCTCTCTACATGGTGACTTTTGACAATTGGTTATGGATATAATAATTGGTTAATTAATTATTAGTCAAATTTGAAATATTTGTATAAGTATTGGTCATATTTGGGTCTTTTTTTTAGTAGGAATTTGTGTTTCTCTTACGTGGAGGTTTGATGTCCTTTTTTTGTGAATATTGTTTCGCTTTCTTTTGATGTCCTTTCTTTGTAAATGTTATTTGGTTTTTTTTTTTTAGGTTCCTCACTCTTTTTTGGAATTGTTTTATTCCAAACAATATACTTTTTTTATTAGATTTGTTGTTGTAATATATTAAGGCCTAGCTAGTACTTCTTTCCTATAAAAAAAAGTATTGGACATATTCCTAAAATTTTAAAAAATGGAGTCTCATTTTTAAATCTAAAAAGTAATCATGATAGATTTTCTATTTTTTATGGATAAAATTTCACTTACTAAAATTTTTACTTATAAATCTTAAAATTTTATAATTTTCAATATATAGATTTATTTTTAATAAAATTAATATTTTTGAAATCTACTATTTTAGAACTATCAAATAAGATAAATATTGAATATCAAACTATGTAAAAATGATAAAAACATAAAAATTTGATGCATTTCTTATTTATTTTGAAACAAAGAAATTTCTGAATTTAAAAAATAAGAAATTTCTTAGTTTTCCTTTATTTTCCTCAATCTTAAAACTAATTTATCATTCTCAACATTGAGAAATTTGTTAATTTAAATTTCTCAATTTTAAAACTTATTTCTCATTCAAAACTGAAAATTTTCTCACTTCTAAGTTTCTTAGTTTTAAAATTAAATTTCTCAATTTCACGAGAAATTTTTCAATGCTACATTTATTTCTATTTATAAAGGAATCACGATCATTTTCTTTTGGTTAAAGAATGATCAAACATGATTAAAAACTAAACAATTAATACTAACTATTTTAATAAAATTATGCGTATATTAGGTAGATGTAACGTAATACGACCTGTATTTAAAAAAAAAAAAAACATGAGACTCATTTTTTATGATTTTAGATATGTGACTTCACTAAAAAAAAATTATAATAATTTGAACGAGCCAATAAAAGCATAAAAGTTCTTCTAAAATTCAGAGTGTTTAGAGTTAATTTTTAGTTTTCTACTATTAGTTTTAAAAAGATATTATAATTTTTATTATAATTTATAAGTTATTAGTTTCAACAATATCAAATACCTATAGTATAATTGTACAATGATTTTTTCTTACTTCAATGAAAAAGACTTTCATGTTGTTCTAGTATAAGAAAAGCCAATATCGTTGTAGAATCTGGTTATGCGCCTTTTATCTTAAGTCTATGTTTGAACTATTATTTTTTAATGACTTTTAAGATTTTTGACTTTTTTATAAAAAAATAAATGTTAAATCATGTAGAAAAAGTAATAAAAATGAAAAAAAACCTAGTTAGCCCAAACTAGTTGACCTTTTTTAGCTTTTAAATCAAAAAACTTAAAAAAAAAAAAAAAAACTAACCCAAATGGAGGCTAAGTTGGGGGATAATTGCTGATCTTCAAATAAGCAACGAGTTGAAGAGTTTATCCAATATTTTGAAACTTTGTTCACATCCTCAAATCCTAATGTTCTGTATTGGGTATCAGAACTATATTCTCCAATCATTGCAGAGTGTTGGGGTTAGGAACGAACCTTAATACGATATTTGAGATAAATAATTGCAAATAAGATGAAGAACAAACTCGAAAAAGTAAACATACATAAAGAAACACAATCTTGACGTGATTCGGTAAGAATGTTTATGTCCACGAATGCTGCAAATTTTTAGCATATATGTGATATCCTGGTATCCCACATTAGAAAGAGAGAGAGAATTCCTAGGTTATAAAAGAAAAAATCATGAACTTTTACATTCAACGAGACCCTTTTTCATGTGGTAGAAACTCTAGCAGAATTCCGCAGTTAAGCGTGCTGGAGCAATGCAATGATGGGTGACCCCATTGGAAAGAACAAAATCGTGAGCGTTTTGTTCAAAGCGGACAATATCGTTGCCATGTGAAAGGTCGGAGTGTGACAATATAAGATAAAAATTACAAATTACAATGGTCAGCAATTTTCATACCTTTTAGGGGACTCGCTGACTTGTCATATAATGAATACATCAAAATATAAAGAATTTAGGATAAAAAACATACTGGTGTGGCAGCACTCGAACGCTTTACTAGTGCTATATTCTAGAATTCATATTGCGATTTGACGTCCAAGGGCCCCGTTAGCGCCACAGTTTGAATTGCTGACGCTCGAGCGCTTTGCTCGCATTCAAGTTTAAAATAACGGAGCTCAAGCACCCAACTAACACAAACTTCTAGAGTGCCGATGCTCGAGCTTCCTACTAGTGCTCTGCTATTGCCGACTTTTAGAATTTTTTGTTCTAATACTAATTATGCTCCATACATCTCAGCATAGAGCATGAGAAGCGAAACTTGATTAGTATCCCTCTGAATGATGAAATCATATCTACCATCCCTTTTTTAAATAAATAAAAAAAACTTCTCAAAATGTTCAACTCACCTTATACATACTTCAACTAATTTTTAAAAAATAAATCTTAACATTCAGTGTTGGAGCCTAATTAAAATCAAACAAAGTCTCGTATTGACTAACCTTAAAGAGTTGATAGCAAAACACCTAGGGGTGTTCAAAAAAATTGATAGAACCGATAAATCAGAACAGTTCTATCCAAACCAAATGGTTTGGCTTTTTTGATAAATAATTTGATTCGGATTCTTAAAAATTAAAAACCATTCTTTATGGTTCAGTTAGTGGATTAAGAATCCAAAAATCATATAGAATCATATCGATCCATTACTTACTTGTTATTATATTTTTATTATATTATGAATGATATATATAAAAAAAAATTCACACTATTAATTATTTTATCTTACATAATATATTTTTCTTTATTTCTTCTTTTTATTTTTTTATTTTTCTCATGACATCATAATGTTATATGATTTGTAAACATTGTTAATCGATAAAAAATGATAAAATAAAATATGTAATAAAATAAAATATAAAGTAAAATAATATATAGAATGAAGATAATTAATAGAAAAATGAGCATATAAATGTATAGTTTTTTAAACATAAAGTAAGCAACAAGTACTTAGCCTTAGCCTTAAAATCGTGTTTCAAAACAAAATTGAACCATTAAAACTTTAAGACATGTTTTTTGCCTTTTCGCTTAAAGCTATTTTAAGTCCAGCTTGTTAAGATTTAGATTTTAATTTCTTATTTTTATCAAACTTTGGGCCAAATAAATGTGAGATCCGTACGTCTTTTGAATTGGATCTAGGGTACTACGTGTTCTCCTCTACGAAGAGATGAATGACGTGTATTTATTTGCTAAAATTCGACAAGAGGTGAATGAGAAATCGATATTCAAAGTCACTACTTGAATATGAGTTTAATGGGTTTCAATTCAATCACACATTGAAAGTTTGTGGGGAACTTTGTGGGTATATATAAGTTAGAGTTAGACTAAGGAGATGGTCCATTTAAGCTACCCAGTTTTGTGGACAAGGGAGTGTGGCGTCGGGATTTTGAGTTTTTGCAAAAATAGAGAATTCAATAATTATTATGAAAACTTTTTGTACCTTGAAAACGAAATTTTTTTGAAAACTCTTTATATTGAAAATGGAGTCGCCACTTGATTTTTGAAAAAAATTAAGAGAAACAAAAAGGAGCCACTGATCTTTAAAACGTTTAACCAGAGAAAATTAGGGTTCAGGGGCAAATGTACGAATTGAGAAAGGTGTTAAGCACTCCGTTCGCCCAACCATGAAATTGACATTTACTAATCATCATTGGTTCTTAATTATATTTCTCAAATGCATACAAATACAGAATGTGGAGGTAAAGGGAGAACAATTGAAGTCAAATAAGAAAATAGTGTAGCATAGGTATATAGAACAGAAAATAAAGTATAAAAAAATTCAAAATCCTAAAGCATACAAAGTTTATACTAAGGATATATGGTAAAAATCACATGCGATGAACAAAAGATAAAATCAATTAGCTATCCTTAATCATGTCAAAATTGAGCTATGATTAACACTAGCATAACATGGGTTTAAAGAAAATAAAAGCAATCTTAAAACATTCTAAGCCCTAATCATGCTAAAATCGCACAATAAACTGCATACTGAAGATCATACATAACATGACAGAATACTGTAAAAATAAAATAAGCCACTGAAATTGAACAAAACTCGCAACAGTGGCATATGAATGTTGCGGTTGCAACACAAATGGAGGCAAAAGGATACAATCACAAGGAACAATGTTGCGATCGGACTGTTGTTAGTAGCAAAAAATCAGTCCCGCAACATTGGTTGTTGTGACCGCAAGGAAGATAGGTACTTTTTTATTGAATTTTGATAAACAGTGTATTTAGTGTGAATATGCAATGTATCTACAATATAAAACAAAACAAAAGAAAAAAAATTGATTATGACTTTTGATCAAAATTATTACGAAAGCATAAATAGTTCAATGCTAGCTAAAGCTTAACAATGTAGCTAGCGAAAACTAACAATTAAGCATGTGAAATAGGTAACTAAAACAATGGGGCCTAGTGATAATAGGTGAAGAGAGAAAAGAAAACAAATTAGAAATTGGGATGTAGAAATTAACCAGACCACTCTATGGGGCTAGGAAGTGTGGAGAGAGAGGTGTCGGGGTTCCAACAAGGGTACCTGAAGTGCAACAATTCAAGCGTGTCCTCAAGTCGTAAGGCTCAATGCTTGTCCATTCGGTCCTCGAAAAGTGCTCCAATTCCAGTACTCGGGTAATAGGAATGTATAGAATATCGGGATACGGGTCGACAGTGCAACAAAATAACAGTGTACTTGAATTTTCCTCCTAAAATCGCACTGAATGTACGCTTATATAAAAAATGCAACCCAATGAGGTGGTGACACGTCCCAGCCTCAGAATATGCTCAAAAAGGTGGTGATCGCCACCTTCAAAGGTTGTGATCATTAGGTTGAAAGTTGCGACCGTTAGGTTGAAAGTTGCGACCATGATGTATTTTAGGGTTTTCAAGGGTTTCATGTTAGAGTCGTGACAATTGAGCTTACGGACGCAGGGTTTAAAGGTTGCGGTTACAACTATTTAGGCCAGTGAACACTAGATCGCGATGTTCAATGGTTGCAGCCTCAAGGTTCAAAAGCTGTGATTATGTAATTTGATTTCATGGAGTACTGGTTTTGAATCACTTCTCGACGATCTTTCAGAGACTTTACACGTCATCCCACTTGGTTTTCATCATTGAACTCACATTGATAAGTTTAAGATTTGGTGAGGTCAAATCAGAGTGTCTATAGGGAAGACCTACCCAAGGATGGATTCAAACCAAATCATACACGCACGCCACCACCGCTGCAACCGACCGACCAGTCTAGCCATGCCAGATCAGGCTCGGGTCTAGGTCGCGGGTCATGCTTGAATCCAAGTAGCTTATATTTTTGGAAAAATTTTATTTGAGTTTTTATTTAAATAAAATTTTTAAAATTTGAATTTGAAATTCAGTTCGTAGTATCTGAAGATTTGAGTGCTTCTTATTTGGGTGTGATCACTGTATCTTGGAAGATAGACGTCCGTGAAATCCATTGGCACCGGTGTGAGGGACGAATCTGTCATAAGGAGATAGCATTCAACACTAGTCTCGATCTTCGGCACTACTTCAATTTTGTGTATATTCGTAATAATTTATTTTTTGATTTTTTTGTTTATAGTTTCTGTTTCCTTTAGTTTTTACAGTGCAGTATCGAAATTTTTTGATTAACAATCTTAAGACATTCAGTTTCCTTTGAAAAACCTTTACTGTATTGGTTTTTATATTTTGCGTTCTCTTTTGTTTCTGCTTTTTTATTATATTTTTGTTTCTGGTTATCCAGGTATTTGTTATTAATCTACAAGTATTCTTTATGTCAATACTCTGTTCATACAGAATTAGACACTGAAAATGTCAGTGTTAAAAATACAATCACAACCACTGCTCCTGCCAGTGCACCTATTTAACCCTCGTTGTTCATACTGTACTCGTGAATCACGGGAAGAAGTCGAAAAAATTCAACAATTTCGATTTCAACAGATGGCAATAGAAGGTGTTGTTTTATCTCACGACTCTGAATTTGACAAAATTTCTTCATAAAAATTTGCCTACGCTGAAGGAGGACGAGATAGATTGACAAGTTATTGCTGCTGTAGAAACATGAAAACATGCTGACTTTCTCTGTCATAATTATATTCTCAATGGGTTAAATAACACATTGTATAATGTGTATAGTTCAATCCAGACAGCAAAAGAGCTGTGTGAATCCCTGAATAAAAAGTACAAAACAAAAGATGTCAGAATAAAAAAAATTATTGTCGGCAAATTCCTAAACTTTAAGATGATGGATTCCAAGACAGTAATTAGTCAAGTTTAAGATCTCCAGTTGATCTTGCATGAAATTTATATAGAATGAATGACGATAAGTAAATCATTCAAGTGGCTGTAATTATTGAAAAATTACCGTTATTTTGAAAAGATTTCAAAAATTATCTTAAACACAAACGCAAGGAGATAAGACTTGAAGATTTGATTGTGAGATTAGGGATTGAGGAAGACAATTGAGTTTTCGACAAAAGAATTGAAAATCCATCCATAGAGTCAAAGGCCAACTTGGTGGAACAAGGACAGAAATCGAATAACAAGACAAGAAATTTCTCAGCACATGGTTCCAAAACAAGTGACACAAAAAAATTCAAAGGTAAATGCTACATATATGACAAGTCAGAACACTTGGCTAAAGATTGCCACAAGAACAAGAGTTAAGAAAACCTCAACAAGATGCAAAAAATTGCCTAAGCTAACATGACAGAAGTGGAGAATTTGTTATGCAACGTGTCAGAAATTAGCCTTTCAGCAGGTGTTTAGAATGAACTTGGTTGTTAATCTAAGAGAATGGTGGGTAGATATTGGGGCAACTCGTCATGTGTGTTCAAACGAGAGGATGTTCACACTCTATCAACCGGTGGAGAATTGAGAACAACTCTTTATAAGAAGTTCTTTGACTTCCAAGGTTGAAGGCCAATGGAAGGTGATTCTAAAGATGACGTATGGTAAGGAACTAACACTCAATGGTGTACTACATGTCCCTGATATTCAAAAAAACTTAATTTTTGGGTCGTTATTGAGTAAGAGAGGTTTTAGGCTAGTCTTTGAGTTGGATAAAGTTATTCTCACCAAGAGTGAGAAGTTTGTATGGAAGGGGTATGTGAGCGATAGACTTTTCAAACTTAATGTAATGATTGTATTCCTTACTATGAATAAAATAACTTTTTCTTCTGCTTATATGTTTGAATTATCTAATGTGTGGCTTGGTAGGCGATATCATGTTAATTATTATACCATACATAGGTTGGTTAACAATGATTATTTGTTTAAATTTTACATCGATCAAAATCATAAATGTAAAATTTGTGTGGAAGCAAAACTTGCTAAATCGCCTTTCTATTTGGTTGAAAAGAGTATCAAATTTTTAGAATTAATTCACAGTGATATTTGTGACTTAAAATTTGTGCAAACTAGAGGTGATAAAAAATATTTCTTTACATTCATAAATGATTGCACTAGATATTGTTATTTTTTACTTATTGAGAAGTAAGGAAGATGCATTATCCATATTTATACAGTATAAGAATGAAGTTGAAAATTAACTTGGCAAGAAAATAAAATTTTTAGAACTGATAGAGGTGATGAATATGCATCACCATTTGGAGAGTTCTATTCATCACATGGTATTATACACCAAATTACGACACCTTATTCACATAAGCAAAATGGTGTTGCTGAATAGAAAAATCTTGCCTTAAAATAAATGATGAATGCCATGTTGATAAGTTCTGATTTACCTCAGAACTTGTGAAAGTTGCTTTCTGCAAATTATATTCTCAACAAGTTACCCCACAAGAAAATAAATAAAATATCATATGAGTTGTGGAAGGATCGTACATCTTCTTAAAAGTTTGGGTGTGTTTGGCTAAGGCGACGGTCCTTGATCCTAAAATAACAAAAATAGAACAAAAAATCGTTACTGTATATTTATTGAAAATGCGAATAATAGTAGTGCATATCGATTTCTAATACAAAAGTCAAAAATTCAGGATATGTATGGGAATACTATTATTGAATCTAGAAACACGTGATTCTTTGAACATGTTTTTTCGTGTAATTCTACACGAGGATCATGTCCTCTTAAACGAATTTATGACGCTATAACAAGCAGTAGTCGAGACCCGAACCCAGATGTAGTAAAAGGGTAAGAATTTCAAAAACATTTAATCAGAATTTTTTAATTTAATTGTTAAAAAATGAGCCTCAAAACTTTAAAAAAGCTATGTCTACACCTGAAGCATCTTATTGGAAGGAGGGTGTTAATAGTGAAATTAAATCCATTATGCAAAATCACACTTGAAAATTGATAGATCTTTCACCTGGTAATAAACCTCTGGGATATAAATGAATATTTAATAGGAAAAAGAAAACAGATGATTTAATAAACAAATACAAAATATGGCTTGTTATCAAATGATACAAGCAAAAGGAATGAGTAGACTATTTTGATACATATTTCCCAGTTACAAGAATAACATCAATTCGGATGTTAATTGCTATAGTGGCTTGTACAATCTTGAGATACATCAAATAGGTGTTAAAATAGCCTTTTTAAATAGAGAATTGAATAAGAAAATATATGTGGAATAACCAGAAGGGTTTGTGGTTCCAAAACATGAAAGGAATGTGTATAAACTTGTCAGATCTTTGTACGGTCTTAAGTACGCACCAAAGCAATGACTTGAGAAATTTGACAACGAAATGATGTTAAATGAATTCAAAATAAATGAATGTGCCAAGTGTGTCTATTTCAAAAACACAAAAAGGATATGTCATTGTGTTTCTTTATATTGATGATATATTCATTATTAATAGTAATCAAGATATGATTAAAACTATCAATGAGATGTTAAACAGTAAGTTTGATATGAAAGATCTTGGTGTTGTAAATATTATACTAAGAATTAAAATTTTCTAAAATATCTAAAGAATATGTGTTGTCTCAATCTTATTATATTGAGAAATTTTTTTTAAAATTTAATAATCGTTCAGTAAGAATACCTATAGACTT
>JAOTRH010163220.1:0-12754 GCA_034768845.1 Heliamphora exappendiculata
ATTATTAATTGTTATTTATTTTTTATATGTCATTTATTTTTATGAATTTTTTTATTAGATATTTATCATTTTTTACTAAATAGATTGTAAAATAATTATTTAAACTTTTATTTCATGTTTTTAATATAATGTATGAGTCTTACCTTTTATTTATTATTCATATTAAAATTTTAAAACTTATACATAGTGAGTTTTTTTATGCGCGCAAAGTAATTTTTAAAATTCATGGAACCGTGGTTCCAAACCGAACCAACCCGATTTTTATTGGTTTGACTTGGTTTGTTTCTACAATATGATTGGGTTGGTTCTGGACCAAAAAAATTGAAATCGATAAAAATTGATTCAGTTCAAAATTTAGTACGAAATCAAACCAAATCGACCCATGTACACTCCCAGTCCTACGAATGTGTGTTAAGTTGGTTAGGGGGTTTTCTTAGTCCCCACTAAATACTCCCCAAACACAATAGTATATGTGACTGTAAATGTAATTGGCAAGTTTTCGGGTGTTTTGACAAAACCTCCAAGTATCTGTCTTTTCTGTTGGTTGGTCATTGTTTCTTGTTGGGCTGGGACGCTTTAGTTTCCTTCATCTTGCTGCATGTCCTCTTTTGCCTCCTTTTTAGGCCTTTTTTTCTCGGTACTCGCTGAGCGCTCGAGAGGTGCTCGAGCCTTATCTTGGCGCTCGTTGGGCGCTCTCAAGCACTGACCTTGTTTTTAGGGTTCTAGAGGCTCCGCTCGCTAAGCGCTCAAGAGGCGCTCGAGCGTTATCTTGGCGCTCGTTGGGCGCTCTCAAGCGCTGACCTTGTTTTTAGGGTTCTAGAAGCTCCGCTCGCTAAGCGCTCAAAAGGTGCTCGAGCGCTGGACTAGCACTCTCAAGGCACCTTTTAGGCGCTCGAGCGCTAGTCCTTTCGAGCTTGGCTTTGTGATTTTCCAGTTTGCCCCACTTGCCAAGCGCCCTTGGAGCGCTTGAGTGCTCTTAAGCGCTTGCCATGCGCTTGAGTAGCGCTCGAGCGCATCATCATGCACTTGAGCAGTGCTTGAGTGCTCAAGGTCAAAACCCTTTATGGCGCTCGCTAGGGGCCTACGGCACACTCGAGCGCTCATGCGCTTGCACATGCTTGCAAGGCGCTTGAGCACCCTGAGTCAATTTTCTTGCCACCTTTGTGTCTTGAACCCTAACAGTATATAAGCTGCTACCTTGCTCGTTTTTTAACTACCAAAAACCTTGAGAGAGTTGGAGTGATAGATTTGACACCTTTTGATTCTCATTCTTCTAGTCAAACTCTTGTCTATTCTCTTGTAGCAATCTAAGTGCATTGAATTCGATTAAAATGCACACACACCTTAGATTGTGTTACTCTCTCACACTTTATTTTTCCTACACTTTTGGTTATTCATTCTCACTTAAAACTTGCTCGGATCAGATATTAACCGTTGGGTTACTTGGATCAGAAAGTTGAAGCAACTTTGATTTGTGGAATCACGAAAGAGTTCGGGGAGCCGTCTCAAGCAAAGAAGTTAAGTCGTCGTTGGGTAACATGTGTAATTCTTTTATTCTTCTAGTTTGTACCTTTCTGATTCATAGTAAAAAGTACTTTTTGTGTTGGTGTCGTGATTTTCATTCAGGAGTTTCACCTAAGAGTTTTTATGTTATATCTTATGTTTATTGTTCATGAATGTTAGTTATTTATTTTCAAATGCAAAATAATCTTTTTAATTTTTAAATTGTCCATGGATTAACCTATTTACCCCCTTCTAGGGTTAATCGGGTTTTTCTACATTATTTCAATGACGATTTTTAAATAGTCTCATCGTTTTATTTAATTCTACATCAAAACATGCTCATTGTCCACTAGCGGACAACCCGATTAAAGCTGAAATAAAACCTCATAGGGTTGATCTTTTGTAACATCACCACCATCGGAGAGGTTTCTATCATCTTGACTCATAGCCATGACCTTTGGTAGTCCAAGTTCTCGGGCAAGTAGGATACCTCTTCTAGTAGCAGGAATTTCCACCATCTCTGGCATCCTCAAACAGTGCCTTAAATTGCATATATAAGGATATCATCTTTATGACCTTGCTTTTCTAAAGTTGTAACTGATTTATCTTTTTGACCAAAAAGATAGAGAAAAACACTTTTCAACATATTCCTCGTCAAAAACCCAATTAAGTAAGAAATATCAAATTGGGTTCATGGGAATTTCTTGTTTAAAACGTGAAAGTTTACAAATTTGTAGCTCTTTCTCTAGATAAGAGTGGTTAGCAAGTGATACTAGACCTAGGAATGTCAATTGGCCCGGTTCGGGCTTGGCCTAAGTTCGTAGGATTCTTGTCAAAATTTGGATCAGATCAAACTTTTTAGAGAAATAGAGGCCTAGATCCGCCCCTAAGGGTATACGGGATCGGGCTCGGACCTAGGCCACAGGCCTGGGCTTGAGCTTGGGCTATGGCTTTTTCAAAAATATTAATTTTAAAATTAATTATTATTATTTTTTAAATTGTTTTTATATAACAATTCTATGTGTTTTTTATATTTATTTTATTTTATAAACTAACTTATAATAATAATTTTTATTTTTAATTGTTTCTCTATATTATAATTTAAAATACAATATATTTATAATTTATTAAATTATAATTTATTTTGAGCTTGTATTTATATACTCACTTATAATTTAAAATACAATGGTATTTATAATTTAATAAATAATAGTTTATTATAAGTTTATTTTTTTAAACCAACTCATAATTTTATAAACAATGGTATTTATAATTTAATAAATAATAAATTATTATAAGTTTATATTTATATACTAGCATATAATTTAATAAACAATGGTCTTTATTATAAATTTATATTTATAAACTAAAATAAATATAAAGTTCAGGTCGGGCCTTGGGCTCGGATCTACAAGCCGAGCTCGTGCCGACTCACCGACTTTAAGGAGAAAGACCGAGACTTAGCCCACGGATTTTCAAGCTTAGACCTTGGTCGAGCTCAAATCAAACCGCTATAGTTACAACCTTGAGCGGACCAGATGGCCCGTGCGCCCTAACTTTTTTACATCCCTAACTAAACCTGTACATAGGTGGAGGAATCACTTACTTCTAATGCCTTATTTTTCTAATCATTACCATTTAGGAAAGCAACAGAAACCACTATAATTTGACGATTAGGCAATTTGATATTGAAGGCGTTCGGCAGTTTTGAAATTTAAAAATTTAAAAATGGTCATTTGTAACAAAAGTTATTATTATTTGGAAAATATGTTAAATTATAGATGAAATAGAAGAAAAAATAGTTATTACTTATAACATGAATTATGAGTATTTAAAAAAAATTACAACTTATTACTATAATTAGTAACAAAAAATTAAAAATTAACAATAAAACTTCCAAGGTGTTAAAATACTAATAAATATAATCAGTATTTGTCGGACTTACCCTTATGCTAAAATACTAATAAATATAATTGGATCCTCATTAGAGAGACTTGTGGGCAAAGCCAAGGTGTTAAACTTACATTTGTCCAGTAATGTCATTGCCTGGCTGAACAAAAAAAGAAAATGAAAATGATCTTAGCTTAGTAGTTACGCTAGCCCTCTCACAAGTGTGCAAGTCTCACACACTCTTGGGAGAGACACTAGTGTAAGGCTTTGTTTGGAAAAAAAAAGCTTAGTGGCTTTTTTTAGAGTTTTGAGCTTTATTATATTTTAGTTTAAATTTTTTATTTTTTTGATTTTTTGTGATGAGATGAATCTAAAAAATATGTCCATTTTGACCAAAATTTTAAAAAATTCACTAAAGATGACAAAATCACAAACACAAAAAAAAAAAAAAAACACTACTATAAAGTTGATTTTTTTCGTCTTGCCTGATTTTTTAAAATTTTTTGGTCAATTTTTTTAATTTTCTAATTTTCATGATGAGAAGAATCTAAAAAAAACATTCATTTAGATTAATGCAGAAAAAAATTGTATAAAAAAATTAAACCAAATACTCGCTAAATATTAATAGAAATTTCAGTTTAATAACAATATGATTTTGAAGAAAAGAAAAACATCACATATATTTTGTTATTATCGGCTTTTCTTATATTTAGTAAAATAAATAAATTAATATTTTGTATTAAATTCTTTATTAAATAATTAAATTAAGACAACGTATAAATAATAATTCATGCAACTTCAAGGGAACAATTAACAGAGAGAGAGAAGAGAGAGGAGGGAGTGGAGAGAGAGGAGAGAGAACATTCAATAAGCGCTAAAAATATTGAAAGAGAAAAACATCTAACAATTGAGTGAGCATTCAACTAGTTAACGCACGAAAAGGTTGCCGAATTTTTCAATAGGCCTAGTTTGCGATAAAGTTAAAATATTTTTTTTAAAGCCTTTTTTAATTTTTCAATTAATAATTTTTATATTTTATATTCGACTCAACGAGAGTAATTGAAAAATAATTCATCAAAAAATCTTTAAAACTTACTAAGAAAGTATTCATATACATTATCCTTCATCCGACATTCTTCTAATTTTTACATTTTTAAAACTTCCAACAATGCAAGGATCATCAGCATTTTATACATGTGCTGCCTTCATTAAAGTAAGGGCTGGTTACCTTTTTCTTGTACTCCACAATATAGACTTTTCTATTGTATGATTTGTCTTATTTCTATATCTGAAGTTTTAAACCCTGTTCTGTTTTTTTCCCATCAAAAGTTTATGCTTCTGACATTTTATGAGCCTAGTTAGAGGTTGTTAGGAATCTATTATTATTGGGTGTATGTCTTGAATTCTGTGAATCCATATAATTAGTATTTTATTTATATGTATTTAGGCTGGATTGGAGTCATAAATCCATAAGAAATCTAATATGTTTATGATTTTATAATTATATAGGGGCTGGGGTTTTAGAGTTAGCCTATAAATAGGACTCTATAATTCAAGTTATTTTGTGTGGAAGTAAATTAAGTGGGTAGAGATATAGGGAGAGATAAAAAAAATACCAGGGACACAAAAATAACCTTTGAGCGGAGAAACATGGTTTGTTTTAGGGATTGAATTGTGCAGTGTTTTTATCTCGAGATTGTACATTCTACAGTTATAGTGGATTATCTCTTGCACCCGTGGACGTAGGTATATTGTGCCGAACCACGTATATTCTTGGGTGATATTTTTTTTAGTGTATGCATGGATGTGTGCTGTCGTTCATGTTCGGAGATTGGTGTTCAAATTCTAACAAGTGGTATCAGAGTCGATGGTGAATAATTCGAAACTGTGGTGGGTAAAAAGAGTAAGGTATTATTTTTCATTCCGGTTCCATATAAATCAGAAATTAATTTGCACAAGAGAAGAAAAGAAAAAAAAGGAAAAAAAATGACTTCGACAACATTATTTTTGATGAAAGAAGGTTTTTTTTTCATTGATCTTATATGAATGTACTCACTGGTTTGGTGTTTGGGAATTGCCTTGTTATTGTTTTCGTTATAACTTGATTTGAATCTTAGTTGAGCCTTGGTTGAGATTTGATTAAAGGGGTTATGATCCAGTGTTGTGGGACGTCAGATCAATGGTTTGAATGTTTTTTGTTATATTGGATCGTATATTTAATAGAAAAATTCAAGACGAATATGTATTCTAAGATTTTTCAATGTTGCGAATTTATCAGTATGGTTAGAATTTTTAGATTCTGAATGATTTAATGGGATTGGACAGATCGGCTTAGATTGGGATTGATCGGGCGAGATTAAAGGAGATCAAAGGCAATCGAGTTTGATTGCACGTGATAAGAGATAATCGGGAGTAATCTGGTTAAATTAAAGGAGAAAGAATAATTATCAATGGATGCAACTACGATTTTAGTTGCAGGTGGAGTCAAATCAGACGACAATTTCCTAATTCGACAGATGATTGATAACTATTACACCTCGATGAATAGGTGGAGTGACGATCGACACCTCGACGAATAGGTGTTAGGGATCTCAGTGTAGAGGTGTGGGCTACACTGGTTTGATTGTAGCAGATTGACAACAATGGCAGAATCGACATCAACACTGGTTATCTTCAAAGTAGTTTGCAAAATTCAAGACAACGGGATCAAGAGACTAAAAACTATTCTAATGAAACCGAGACAGAACAGAGTGGCAGAACGCATGAACAGGACGATCATGGAGCGTGCCCGGAGTATGAGGTTACATGCTGGGTTGCCAAAGCAGTTTTGGGCAAATGCAGTGAATATAGCGGCGTACTTAATTAAAAGGGGACCCTCAGTTGCATTAAATTGTGAATTGCTTGAAGAAGCTTGGACCGAAAAAGAGGTAAAGATTTTCCATTTAAGCATTTTTGGTTGCATAGCCTATGTACATGCTGAGTCAAAAAACAGGAGGAAGTTAGACCCAAAGTCTCAAAAATGTGTGTTTGTTGGCTGGGATACAGATAGCTACGATTATAGGCTGTGGGATCCAAAAAGCAAGAAAGTTGTGAGGAGTGTGGATGTGGTCATTAATGAGTCAGTTTTGTATAAAAACAGACAGGATCAGAAGGATGAGACAACAGGTGAATCAAACTATGCTGAGTTTGAGAGAACGTCTAGCAAAGTCTTGGAACCCCAAGATGTGAACAAACAGCCAACTCCACAGGAAGAACCATAGACTCCCATAATCAGGAGGTCTACAAGAGTAAGCAGACCTACAGTTGGATATTCACCCACATTGCATTACCTACTGTTGACAGACAGTGGTGAATTGGAATGCTTTGAAGAGGTTTTGCAGACAGAGGCAGAGGGCGAGTGGGAGCGTGCAATAGATGAAGAGATGCAATCTCTGTCATCTAACGAGACTTAAGATCTGGTTTAGTTACCTAAGGATAAGTCAGCATTGCATAACAAGTGGGTCTACAGAATGAAAGAAGAAGCTAATGGGAGCACGCGGTACAAGACGAGAGTGGTGGTCAAGGGTTTTTAGTAGAAGCCAAGAAATGACTACACGGAGATATTTTCACCAGTTATGAAAATATCCACCATCAGGACAGTTCTGAGTATAGTGGCTACAGAAGACTTGCATCTAGAGTAGCTAGATGTCAAGATAACGTTTTTCCACGGTAATTTGGAGGAAGAGATCTATATGCAGTAGCCACAGGGGTATTCGGTTAAAGAGAAGGAGGATGTTGTGTACAGGCTAAAAAAAAGCCTGTATGGGTTGAAACAGGCACCCAAGCAATGGTATAAGCGGTTTAACAGTTTTATAGCCGATACAGGATTCAGCAGATGCCATGGTGACCATTGCTGCTATATCAAGAGGTTTGTCAACTCGTATGTGATTCTCCTACTGTACGTAAATGACATGTTGATTGCATGACCCAGCATGGATGAGATCATAAATCTCAAGGCACAATTGTCTCAGGAATTTGCTATGAAGAACTTGGGAGAAGCCAAATAGATACTCGGGATGAGGATCAACAAAGATAGAAAAAGTCAAAAGTTAAAACTTTCGCAGTCAAAGTATGATGAAAAGATCTTGTAGCGTTTCAACATGGAAGGTTCTAAGCCTGTCAGCATGCCTTTGGGCGGTCACTTCAAACTTTCAAAGGAACAGGGAGTTATCACAGACGAATAAAGGAACTACATGGCAAAGGTACTATATGCGTCAACTGTAGGTAGCTTGATGTATGTCATGACTTGCGTGAGGCTTGACATCACCCAAGCAGTGGGAGTTGTGAACATATTTATGTCAGATCCGGACAAGGAGCACTAGGAAGTAGTTAAGTCGATTTTGAGGTATCTTAGGGGTATCACGGAATATGCTTTGTTTTATGAGGGCTCGGGGTTTCAGCTGAAAGGGCCCGTGAATTCAGACCTAGTTGGGGACATTGACAGCAGAAAAAGTACAACAGAGTATGTGTTTACCTTAGGCAGTGCAGCGATAAGCTAGGTTTTCATGTTGCAAAAAATAGTAACAATCTCTACCACCAAGGCAGAATATGTCACGGCCACTAAAGCATATAAAGAGCTGATTTGGCTAAAGAGTTTCTTGAAAGAACTAGATAGAGGTCAGGACAAATGTCAGTTGTATAGCGACAGTTAGAGTGCTATACACTTGGTAAAGAACTCGGTATTTCATTCAAGGATCAAGCATACTGATATAAAGTATCACTTTATTTGGTCTTAATTGAAAAAGGAACAGTTCAATCTGGAGAAGATTTTATATGAACGAAAATCCTGCAGACATGTTCACAAATATTGTGACAATGGAGAAGCTGAGAGACAGTTCAACTTCTATTGGTCTTTGGGCTTAAAAGACAAAGGGTTGACTCACACGGAATTTGAGATATCAGGATTGCACAAAGCTAATAATTATATATTTAAAGAATAAACACTTCAATAAAATAACATACATTTTAATACCAAGTTGAATATTAAATTAAAAAGAGATTTAATACAAGATCTAATTAATTAAACAATGGTACAAATAATACTAAATTATGAAATTGAGTTTTGAAACTTAATTTTATCAAATTAAATTAAAATTAATATAAAAGTAAATAAATAAAAAAATATACACCAAGTTAGAAAATTTTACAAAAATCAAAATTTGGTCCAACGACCTCAACAAACTAATGTTATAATTAAACTAAAATATAAAAATTTAGTACAACACTTAAATTTACTAGTATAATTCAAAACTATAATTATCATACTTAAAAATATATATTAAGTTAATTTTTGAAAATAATTCTAGAACAAAACAGTATAATTATATCATCAAATCCCCAATATATCATTAAAATACATAAAAATAGAATTTTGAATCCCAAATTCAGCCATAGCCCATCTTGGGAGTGAGGGTGTAAGAAACAAAAATGAAAAAGAAAGAGAAAGGCTTCCAAATAGCCGTGCATTGATCACCCCTTTGGGAGGACACTTGAGTAGGTTTCTTTTTACGGTAAAATTTTATAAAAACCTAACACCACCCCACTTTGTATGGCAACTACTCTTCCAAACTTCTTCGGTTTTGCAAAAAAAAAAAATTACTGAGTGTTGTCTAGTGAACTTCTAGAGATAGAAAGTAAGAAAAACAAGTTTGTTCTTCGTGTATTCATAATATTCTTGGTATTCTAGTTCAAGGTGCATCAACATTCATCTTCTAACAAGCTTATACAAGGTATTAATAATATCTTTGTACATCTATTTTTCATTTATAAATTTTTTCTCATCTCCTAATATAATAACTCATATCTTAGCAATTAATAAAAAAAAAACACGTGTCAAATTAAAATTCTCAACTGGTTAAACTTCTCAAAATAAAAAAGTATTGACAAATAATTGTAAAACAAATAATAATAAAAATAATAAACAAATAATTGATTAGTAGAGAAATTAGAATTAAAATACCTGACAAAACCTTATAATTTATTGTGAAATCGAAACTCAAATTTTTTACATCCATTAAAAATTTTGATAATTAAAATTTGAAATAAAAATATATTATACAGAGAGAGAATTTTTATGAAAATTCTGACTATACGATAATAATTCATAAAAATACAATTAAAAATTTATACTTAAATTTTCAAATTTTTTTAAATTAAAATTCTTCTATCAAAAAATTTATGAGGTATTAAAATTGGTTCACCGTACAACTGGCTGATTGTGCACATGCAAAGCGACACTTGTTGGCCACCTGTGCATACCACCATTTCACTCCGTTCTCAAGAACAAAACTAGTTGGGACAAAATTTGAGAATTTACAAAATGAAAGAAACAAAAGAGTAAAGAAGGAAAAGAATTTTAAAGAAAGAAGCAAATGAAGAGAAATATCCAGAGTAAAAACCAGAGGATGCCACCCCGCCACTCCACCACCGCGACAGCACCACTGCTAGGTACCCACCGCCCCTGCCACCCTCCGCCGGAGGCGCCACACCCCCGGCGATTGCCGCCGATGCCGCCGGCACTCACCGCCGTCCCCGCCTGAGACCTTTGCCACCGACGTCACTGTTCATGTTCGTCGCCGCCGGCCAGTCGTTCCTCTCTCTCTCTTTTCTGGTATATTCTCTCTCTCCCCCTCTCCCGATCCTGCTGTTCTTTCCCCTCCCATGCACCGGTCAGTCACCACCACCAGCGCCGGTGACTGCCACCACCACCTGGACCACCGAGACCACCACCATCACACTTAAAACCACCAGCGACCTCCACCTTTTTTACCACCATCACTTTGCAGCATTCAACCACCGCCACCTCTAATAACTAAATTATTATTTGTTATTTGTATGCCCACAGCCACCACTGTGCACACCATCACTTCACTATCACCAATGTTCACTACCCTTTTGACGACTTATTGCCACTGGTGAACAGCTCTGATCGTCGAAAAACTATCCCAATAAACCTAAATCCGAATAAAATAGTAATTGCCACTTTTATTTATTAGTATTATTCTTGTTATATGTATGCACACGGTTATCACCGTACATGTTATCACCAGCGTACAACACCTTATGAACAGCCTAATAAAAAAAGTTTATATTTTTGAAAATAATAAGAATATTTTGGTTAATTTTAATCATTTAATAAGAATTAAATTTTGAAAATAATGTTTTAGTAAATTTCTAGTTAAGAATTTTAAATCATAAATAACTTCAATTGTTAAAAAATTCTAAAATTTTGTAAAAAATAAGTGTCCTACATTTACGTAGAGGTTTGATTTCTTACTAGGAATCGAGATTTTGTTACCGGAGGATTAAGACTTAGGATCGGGAACAAGAAGATAGTTCTGTCGCACTTAAGTTAATGTGAGAGTACTTAAGTATTATTTTGAATATAAATGCATGGATTATGTTTTAAATATGTTTTGAAGCCTGAGAAATTGTGATATCATGATCTTTTATTCAAATACACTGGTGTTTTTTTTAAAACGCTATTTGCACTTTTTACAAAGTATGAGTATGTAAAAGGAAAGTTTTTGAGAATGTTATATTGTTTCAAAGTGCCAAGTTACAAGGGTTTTCGGCTTTTTATATCCCGTTAGGGGAGGTTACCCAACTATTGGTATTGTTTCTCCCTATGGGGGAGGTTTCCCGTTGAGCGGGGGTTTTTGCCTTAAAGACATTGTGGGCTAAGTCTCAGATAGTACATACCACTCATACTTGGTGGAGAGTGGCCCTCATTACATCACGTTGTTATCAATGCATAAAGAATTGAGGTTATGGTACCGTCGAAACTCCCCGTCATAAGGTGGACGACTACTTGGTCACTGTTTGGTATGAGTTGTAAATGAGACACGATTATTTTGAATTGTAGCGGTTATGCCGGAAACATTATTTTTAAGTATGAGACAGTGAATTCCATAATTTGTGGCTGTTGAGCCTAAAGTAATACTTTTACAAAGATTGAGAAAAGTTGTGAGATCCTAAAAAATTGATACGGTTATTTATGAAATTCTGTGACAGGTGAATGTAATATCTTACTTTTCTCATAAAGCATGATATTTTGGAATTTAGAAGTAAAATGATTGTTTTCTATCTTGTTTATTATAATACTAAATACACTTTCTTGTAACCTTTGTTGTTGCAGATGACAGGAATGGCTAGAGTTGGTCCACCACAGTTGTTGGGTCCATAGACTCAGGCTAGCAGTAAAGTGTCTTTTTGCTTAAATTTTTAGTAATCAGGACCTAAAGTACGAAGTTTTGTTAAGTATATATTCCAGTTTAAATGTATGAAAAAACGTATCCATGATATGTACAGTTGCTTTTGATCCTGTAAACTGATAATTACAGTTTGGCTGATACAATTATTCTTTGACTATGTTTATATCACATTGAGTTTCGGCCCTAGAGAGCGGGTGTGACATTTTGGTATCAGAGCTCTAGATTTTAGATTCTGTAAACTTGTCATAGTAAGGTCCGTGGTAGACCGTAGGCTAGATGCGTCATTTCACTATTTGGCATACAGAGTGGCTCAAACCTTGGGTTATCATACTTTTGCCTTCGGGCATCTGATTAACTGGCTTTGAAGCCCATTTGAAAAACGCGTTCTGCAGGCGTAGGTTCCTAATTGGAAGTCTAAGTAAGTTATCAAATTGGGGAAGGTGACCCTTGTGTTGTTGAACCTTCTGTTTAGTAGCTTATTCCTATCTTTATTCTCTTAAGACGGACTCTAGTATCAAACCCTAATCCATACCTAAGTCATAATAGGGTGCAGTACAAAGAACACGAATAGAGCGTTGTTCATTTTGGGTTAGTTCAACGAAATACAACGATACATGTCTACACAAGCGAGATCGATACTACCCAAATTAATGAACCAAGCTGATTCAATAGTTAAGATACTGAAGGCAATTAGAAAACTGACGGAGTAGAACGCGAGATGAATGGCAATGCAGGTAGAACGGACTAAACTGATGGCTCTTGAGATGAATAATTGTACTAATTTGATTACGGCAATGAGAGTTGAGAAAAATGATAAGGAGGGTGATGAAAGACAAGAAAGATTTAAAAGGCGCCAGATCGAAAGTGTCTTAGTAGTTAAGAAGTCTAGATTTAATGTAAATCAATTGAGTGGATGAGCGTTTGGGCATGTGAAGGGGATGAAAGCATAGGCTTGCTTTCGGTGCAGAGTTATTGACCATTACATTCAATTGTGTTCGAAAACCAATTTGTTATAAACAGGCAACCCAAGAGGGGGGGGGGGAGAATTGGGTTTCTTTGCTATAAAGGAGATTTAAAACCCTTTTTGAAAAATTTTAATATCTTACAGA
>JAOTRH010163241.1:0-12751 GCA_034768845.1 Heliamphora exappendiculata
TATATCAACGGCCTGCGGGAGTCAAAATACAAGAATCGTTTTCAGGGCTCTTGTGAGTCCAACATGGTTTTATCCTTGCTTTTCAGTTGCTTTTGAAAACTGTTTTCTAGCTCTGATGAGTTATGACCTAAAACTAATTTCAAATTATTTTAAAGGCTTAAAAGAGAGTCTAAAACTGCACCTCGTTTTTCTAACATGTTTAGCTTATATTGCATGCGTTGTTTAGTATATGTTGAGCTTTTGCTCACGGTGTGGGATTTGATTTTCTTCAGGTACCAGTCACGCAAGTTGATCTAGGGTTGCTGGAGAGGCGAAAGAGTTATAGTCTTCTTTTTTTGTTCTTTCTGTTTCATGTATGTTTACATGTTTTCCCGGCATTGGAGTCGTGTAATGTATGCCGATTGGTATTTATATACAATGCATGTATAATTTATTTTGAGAGGGTATTCTTAAGCTGGGTGTTGTGATTGATTGTATGTAGGATTTCACGTGGCCTAGAGTTTGGGGCGTGAGAGATTGGTATCAGAGCTCTGGGTTTGAATATCTGGAGCCATGGGAAGAGGTTGCATCACCGTGTGAGATTGATTGCGTGTGCATGATTGCATGTGTTTAGATGCTTTGATAACATAAACGTGTCAGCATGTTAGATATGTGAATGATGTGTATATGTGAGCATAGGGGTTGAATCTTAGGAGTGAAAGTCTTGCCTTTGGGCGTTTGGATTAACAAATTTGGGAGCCAAGTTAGAAACACATTTAGTTGACGTGATTTCTAGCCGGGAATCTGAGTAGGTTTTCCAGACTGACGCCTCATTCTTGTCAGTTCTCCTCGGTATGTGGGGTTTTGTTTAGCATGAACCCATGTACTTATGTGTTAGCATACTTATGTGGTTTATGCTATGTGCTTTGTCTTATATTCTGTCTTTTTCATATAGACGTGATGTCTGCACGGAGAGGGTGACGTTGTGTTCGAGGTTGTGGCCGTGGGTTTGGAGATTGTGATGGTTTCTGTGGGTGCTATGTTGAGGCAGCGGTTGATGAGGATGTGAGGTTGGGGTGAGTTGTAGATGCCGAGTCTGTGAGATAGTTAGCCGTTGTTTAGGATGCATGACCATGTTTGACTATATCCTAGGAATGGTTTAACTTACCATCTCGTATACTTGTGTCGATTGTGATCGACGGGGTTGTTTCTTTTGACCTTATATTGAATTTCGGGGACAAAATTTCTTTAAGGGGGGTAGAGTTGTGAGACCCTGACCCGTTTTCTTTTTTGGCATTTTCGGACGCGCGTTACGTGTTTTTTTTAACATGTTTTTATTGCTTTTGATGTATGATTGGGCTTAGATATGCATGTGAGGTAAGTTTCTAGGGCCGTGGGCCGTTGTGCGAAGTTCAAAAATTTTCAAAAAAAAGGTATTGTGGAGGCTTATAAATATCTGGAGTTAGATATTTTCAAAATATATTTTCCAAAACTTCTCCAACAAGCTTCATATTTTCTCTCTGCCTTCTCTCTAATTTCTCGGAGGCCCGGGGCTCAGTTTTCAACGATTCAACTGCGGATCCTTGCTATTGGCACGGTACGCGTTCATCCGGACAGAATTTTATTCTGGTGAAGCTCAATTTTGCATGTGGTTTGAAGCGTTAAGTTTTTAACTCACCGAGTTAGGATCCTAGACTCTCATGTCTTATAAGGGTGCTACGTGTAATCGTGCGTGTTTTTACCGGTTAACAATGCAAGAAAAAGAAGTTTATGTTTCGAATAAATCGCATTTTGGTTTTAAAAGGGGTTTTGTGTTGTTTTGGTTGGATAGAATCATATTCTGAGTGTTTCTTGTCGAGGTCTCATGGTGGTTTTGAGCTTGTGTACATCCAAGGAGGTTGAAAGAGAGTTTAGTAGCTTCAATTTTGAGTTTGGATAGTTGTTGGATGGTTATGGGATGGTTAGAGGCTTGAAAATGGGTAGAAAGGTCAGGTTCTGGCATTGGACCGCTTGAGGGATTGCTCAAGCAGTCTAGAGGGCGGTCCTGGGGAGTTCTCGGGTTTCCTGATTGCTGGACAGACCGCTCGAGCGGTCTAGCCTGTGGTCTGTTTTTTCTAGTTGAAAATCCATTTTAAAATTGATATATCTCCCTCATTCGGACTCGGAATAAGGTCGTTTTCTTATTCAAATTAAAGCCCAATAAGTCTTCTTTCCAATGACACATCTCTCACATTAAAATTCTTTTTGTAGAAAAAGTTTTGACAAAAATAGTGATGGTATGTCAAAATTTCCTAACTATTTTTCACCTGTTTTGGGTCGAAAGTTTAGGAAAAGGTTGTTTTTCATCCTTGTTGCCTCTTTTATCAAGTTTCTTATTTCTTGGAGCGTCGTGGATTTGTGTTGGGCCCTTGGGGGCATCGTGGGTTTGTGTTGGGTGCTTGGGGGCATCGTGGGTTGTGTTGAGCGTGCGTGGGCATTGTGGGTTTGCGTTGGGCGTGTGCGAGTTCGTGTTGGCCATGTTGGGCGTGTGTCGGTCTAGGTTATGATGTGTTGGTGGTTGGGTTCTTGGTTTTCAATCGGTGTTCTGTGGTATTCAATTGATTAATTTATGAAATTAGTCGATTCAAATACCCGTGAATTCTTTCTAGGGTTCGGTAGGTTGTGTGGTGGCTTCGGGGGTCGTGTCGTGGCCTTGGGTGTTGTGTGATGCCGTCCTCGGGTGTGATGTGCATGCTTGGTTTTGAGTGTTGTGGCACGGTTGTGTGCGTCGTGGTTGGGTATGGAGCGCGTTTGGGCTCATGCACCTTTGGAGGAAAGGTGGTGTTTTGTGACCTCATGGTTTGAGGGGTTTAGCGTTGGCCTTTGGGTTAGGCTTGATTTTGTGGGTTGCTGGTTATCCATGTGAGTGGATGTCGGGTTGTTTGGAGGGTAGCATCATGATGTGAAGTTATATATGACTATGTTCGTTTATAACTGGTTTTGTGCATTTATAACTCTGTTTATTTATGTACGAATTATGTAAGTAGATTACATGGCATTGATGTCGTTACGTGTAGCGTGGTTTATTCTTTAAAACTCAGGAGTTTTATTAGTATGGTTATGTGAAATATGAGAAATGGATGCGTGTGTAGCATGTGACGTCGTTTGTGTGACGTAGTGATAATACGTGGCATTATGCATTTAAATCCTGGTTAGGTTATGCATAGGTGTATGGAATGTGATAGATGGACATGTGGTTGGGGTGGTGGTCCCTCGGCTGGAGGCCGAGAAGACGCGTGTGTGTGTTGGGGCGGCGGTCCTTCGGTTGGAGGCCGAGAAGTCGCGTGTGTGTGTGAATCTGAATGATGAAAATGTGATCCTGAGGATATAGGTGTGGCATGGATTGCATGAAATGCATATCTGGACGGATATACCAAACTTTTGCAAAAAAAAAAAGAAAATGTATCAACGGCCTACGGGAGTTTAAATACAAGAATCGTTTTCGGGTGTCTTGTGAGTCCAACATGGTTTTATCCTCGCTTTTCCGTTGCTTTTGAAAACTATTTTTTGGCTCTGATGAATCGTGACTTAAAACCATTTTCAAATTGTTTTAAGGGCTTAAAAGTGAGTCTAAAACTGCACTTCATTTTTCTAATATGTTTAGCTTTATTGCATGTGTTGTTTAGTATCTGCTAAGGTTTGGCTCATGGTGTGGAATTTGATTTTCTTCAGGTATCGGTCACGCAAGTTGATTTGGGGTTGCTGGAGAGGCGAAAGAGTTATAGTATTCCTTTTTTATTCTTTCTATATCATGTATGTTTACATGTTTTTCCAGCATTGGAGCCGTGTAATATATGCCGGTTGGCATTTATATACAGTGCATGTATGGTTTATTTTGAGAGAGTATTCTCAGGCTTGGTGTTGTGGTTGATTGTATGTAGGGTTTCACGTGGCCAGGAGTTTGGGACGTGACATAAATCAATGCCAAAATAGCGAAAGACTTTCGTCAAAAATATACCGTGAGGAAGGGAGGAGTTGGATTTGCTCTGGGATTAGAGCATATCAGAAATAAAGAGAAAACCAAGGTCTAGATTTTTCTGCTCCATGATACACTTCATTTTAAAAATGTGCATATAAGAAACATCTCCAAACTTTTTCATTTGTTGAAAGAAGATTTGTTGATCATATGGTGTAGAATTCTCATCTCAAGTTTGAGAGAATTAGCTTCTAGGGTTTTCGAAGAGTCAATTTTATCAACTTAAAAAATTTAACAGATAATATCATGAAAAGAAAATTCATCGATGTCGATAGATCTTTTATTGCAAGGGACAAAAATCTCACCCTCCGGCACACAAAGAATTGCATTAAGAATGGAGGAGGTTATGTGGATTTCTATGCCGTTCACCCAAGAGGTGATGGTAGTATTGGAGGCAGAACTACCAAGATTATTATTTTTGCAAACGATTTTGGATAAAAAATTAACTGGATTGGCAAACGCCGAAACATGCTCCAGATAAAACTTTTCACAAAGAACGATCAAAATAAAATCCGTGCAACTAAAGTTAATTTTGAAGAATACCTTTTGTCGATCGATTCTTCAATTATGATTTGATTCGGAGTTGAAGCACCTGTCAGATCTTCTACCGTATTCCTTTATGTGATCCTCGAACGTAGTATGGGTTACGGTTTATCAAGAATTCATACCGACAGAACCCAGATATCTTTTGTCTTGACAGACAAATTATGATATATGAACTATGAAACTAGTTTAGCCTACTCGCATATATATAGGGCTACAGCAGAGACCTGGAGAGTAATTATGAGTAAAACTTTCAATGGAACACGGATACCTATCAGCAGTTTCTGTAATTATGGAAAGACGCAGCGATTTCTGTAATTTTTATAAAACACTGAATTACAGTTCACACCACTAAAGAAATATAATTGCACTCTGACTTATAATCTCAAGACCTTCTTGCATTGAGCTCCTGCTATTAAATGCTTATCATTTCTTTCCACGTTAAGATTCTCGATACCCGTAAATTAAATTTAATTACTGACGATTTAATTTAATCGGCATCTTGATATTTCTTTAGCCCTTCCTCTTAACTTATTTGACCGCCAAATAATTAAATCCACCTGCAGGGTTTGACCTTGTCAAAACTTATAAGCTTCCTTAAGGGGATATCGTCAATCCCAATCTTTTGAGACGTGGATTCCGTCAATAATTAATATTTGCTATATAAATAACGCTGCTATCCAACTCACTGAGAACATAGACCCATATAAGATCACACCCTCTAATAAATCAAAATAACGAATATTAAATATATGCAAATTAATAATTATTTAAGGATGAATAGGATAAGCACTATTGTTAATAACCTTGGGGTATAAATTAATTTATATAGTCAGTATAAAATTAATTACTCAAGATGTACTGTTCAATACACACAAAGTGTACTGGCACAGAGAGTCAGAACAATAGACGACGCTATCATCTAATCCCCGTAACTAAGACAGATCTACTAAAATTCTGTGTCACAGTCATACCGATGATATGTTCATTTCTATCTAAACTGTGAACATAAAACTTATATTTCGCAAAAATCTAAAATTTAATTTTTTATATGTAAGTCGTACTCTACACACCAGATTAAATACTATACAGAATATTGAACATGCATGCATAACAAAGAAATGATATACATACATTGCTTATAAAGATTCTCATAAAATAAAAAAGTAATTTTATTAAAATAAAATTAAAAATAAAAAATATGATTTTTAGTATACCAACCCTAATAATCTCCCACTTATACTCAAAATCATGCTAGCATACATCTAACTTCCATGCCCTCTACATGACTATCAAAAGTCTTAGCCGGTAAGCTCTTTGTAAAGGATCAACAAGGTTGTCTCCTAATGTAAGCTCTATATATCTGACTAGAAATCTGAGTCTATATACCCCAAAGGTACTAGACTGTCTGCCTAGTAAATCAACATCTTTAGTTCTTTTCAGGTACTTAATTATATTATTTACCGTAATCTAATACTCCTACCCTGGGTTAAACTGATATCTGCTAATCATGCCAACGGTAAAGCAGAAATCGGGTCTAATGTAACGCATAGCATGCATGAGGCTTCCTACTGCCTAAGCATAAGGAACCACCTTCATCTTCTCTATCTCATCAAGTGTCTTAAGACACTGATCCTTGGATAGAGTGATTCCATGCCTGAAATGGAGAAATCCTTTCTTGAACTCCTGCATGCTAAAATGAGCAAGAACATCATCGATATACTTCGTTTGTGATAAGCCTAACTTCTTTTGTTTCTGATCTCGCACAAGCTTGATCCCAAGGATGTGACTGGTTTCTCCCAAATCTTTCATATCGAACTGCCCAGATAACTATACTTTAACCGTAAATAATACCCCCACATCATTTTCGATGAGAAAGATATCATCCACATAAAGTACAAGGAAGATCACCACACTTTCGTCATGCTTCCCTTACACACAAGACTCATTCGGACTTTGATTAAAATCATAATACTTTATAGCTTGATCAAATCGAGTATTCTCAGACCTCGATGCCTACTTAAGTCCATAAATAGATCTCTTAATCTTACACAACATGTATTTTTGGCCATTTACAATGAATCTGTCTGGTTATATCATATAAATACACTCGTCAAGACTTTCGTTAAGAAAAGATGTCTTAATGTCCATTTTTCAAATTTTGTAATCGAAATATACAGCAATGGATAAGAGAATCGGGATAGATTTAAGCATAGCTACCGGCGAAAAAGTTTCCTCATAGTCAATCCCTTCTTTCTGAGTGAACCCTTTAGCAACAAGCCTAACTTTGAAGGTTTCAACCTTGCCGTCTAATCCTCTATTTTTTTGTAGATCTACTTGCATCCAATGAGTTTTATCCCTTCGGGTGATTTTATAAGTTTCTACACCAGATTGGAATACATAGATACCATCTCTGAATTCATAGCCCATTGTCAAAGATCTTCATCTTTGTCTTGTAGTGCTTCATTGTAGTTACATGGCTCGGTATCTAGTTTTGTTGAGATCTTGTCAAACGACTCTCCCAAGAACATATACCGATCAGGTTGATGAACAACCCTCCCACTATGACGAGGCACTACCTGTGTCTGTGTACTAGCAGTAACACAATGTGCAAAGTCAGAACCCTATGTATCAGCACTATGTTCTTGATTTGCACTTGTCCCGATAATCTTCCCACTACGACGAAATAATGGGATATCAGTGACTTATGGTTCCTCTTCCGTTCTACAGATATTTTCTCTTAGTTCTTCAAGAATAATTTTGCTATTGGGCTTGTGATCCATAATATAATCCTCTTCCCAGAATCGGGTATTGGTGCTAACAATAACCTTCTGATCCTTAGGATTATAAAATAAACCGCAATTCGTATCTTTGGGATACCCCAAAACGAATCCGATAAACTTGAATAACTCATCATCGATTTTACCATCTCCATAAGAGTCTTATTCCTTCTTTCTGCTACACCATTCTGCCGCAGAGTGCCAGGTGTAGTCAACTGGGATGTAATCCTCTCTGATGACAAGTAATCCTTAAACTCTCTAAAGAGGTATTCTCCATCACGGTCGGATCGTAGTGATTTGATACTTTTACCTAGACGCTTCTCCGCCTCTGCCTTGAATTCTTTGAATATCTCAAAACATTCAGACTTACAGTGCATCAAGTAAATGTATCCATGCCTCGAGTAATCATCAATGAAACTGACGAAGTACTCAAAGCCACCTCTAGCCCGGATTGTCATAGGACCATACACATCAGAATGAATCAGCTCCAATGGTTCTTTAGCTCTATAGCCTTTGGCCGAAAAGGGGATTTTGGTCATCTTACCCTCTTAGCAAAATTCAAAGACTGGAAGTGCCTCCACTTCCGATGAACTCAAAGGTCCATCTGCTACCAGTCTGTTTATCCTTTTTAGATTAATATGATCCAAGCATAAGTGCCAAACAAATGTTTGGTTCATTAAAGAATGAAATTTTCTCTTATAAGGTAAAGTAGATGTGTTATTTATTTTAGTTAGTTGCAGTGTTGGAGAGATAAGAGATATAACATACAAATTATCCACCAATGTACCAGAATAAATAAAATATTTATTTTTTTTCAAAACCACAGAGTCACCAAAATGAACAGAATATTTGTCTTTTATTAAACTCGAGACTGAAATTAAATTTTTTCTAATCGAAGGTACATAAAGACAATCTTTTATAAGTAAAATCCTATCTCTACTAAAAATGAGAGTAACTTCTCCTACTACAATTGCTGCCACCCTTTCATTATTGTCCATGTGTAGGTAAATTTTTTCATCACTGAGCTGCTTGGTTTTCTAAAACCCCTGCAAAGAATTGCAGACATGATTAGTGGCTCCCGTATCTACACACCAGATACCAGTAGATAACACCGCTAAATATGTTTCAATAACAAGTGAACAAAAATTACCTTATTTGTTCTGCTTATAGAGAAAAATCATATATTGCTTTTTCCAATGCCCAAACTAGTTACAGTGATAACACTTGCCTCTCGGCTTTTTCACACCAACTTTTGGTCCCTTAACTGCTTTTAGATTTGTGTGTCACTGTGTCTGAATATTTTTGATCTTCTTGCCTTTCGGTTTAGAGGAAAAATCCTTCTCAGCCATATACACAGAACTCGGCTTCATAAGAACACCATCGACTGCTTGAAGTTCCTTAAGAAGTTCTGCCAGTGAGTAGCTGAGCTTATTCGTAGAATAGTTCAGGCAGAACTGCTTAAAACTTTCAAGTAGTGACTGGAGTATGATATCGACCTGGGTTTCCCCGTCAATTTCAGCTCCAAGGATCTCCAGTTCATTCAAAACACTGATCATCTTTAGAACATGATCCCTAACTGGTGTACCTTATTCCATATTTACATTCATTAGAGATCTCATGGCCACCTGCCAAGCTGCACGATTTTGATCTCCAAATATTTCTTTGAGGTTCACCATCGTGTCATAAGTACTAGGCATAGACTGATGCTGATATTGCAAAACATTTGACATTGAAGCCAAATTGTAACAACGAGCCATCTGATATGCTTTTTTGCCACTTCTGATGGGCCAGGGCTTCCCTTTCGGTAGCCCCCTCATCAGGTACTGATAGACATATCTTAGTTAAAATAAACTTGTAATTCTCAGCAGTTAATACAATGTCCAAATTTCATTTCCAGTCAACATAGTATGGTCCCATAAGTTTGTTTTCTTTGAGAATGAAAGCTAGTGGGTTGAAAGTCATTTTAATTCTGAGAATCACATAATTAAAATACTGTTAATTATGACGAGCAAAATTTTAAATTTATTTTAATTTGTTTTCCTCTATCATTTTAAAATTAATTCGCTAGCAGCCTGGTAACCTGAGAATAGCATGTTATGATGGGTGAACATCTACTATTCTTCATAAGACCAGACATGCCAATTCTTTTAATTTTATAATCTAGGCAACTGACCATACCAAGTAAAATTAAATAGCTGGCATAGTTTCGGTCTAGTATATAATAGCAGTGACTCAGATGGAAAGGATACTGTTATATACAACTAAGTGTTAACCATCATCTAATCCAAATCAATCGCTTCACAATGAACCCTTCAAATAAAGAAGTGATTCACACAAACAATTATCCAGAATTATCCTTAAGGGAGATTTTTACTAGCGATACCGCAATTAATCTGTCCAATAGAGAGAAAAGCCTTACTGCCAGCATGCATGATTTAATTGAATCGCCTACAAACAAGTGATGGAGACCGCATGATTTATTTATGAATAAATTCTCTCTCCCACTTAGATTTTTAAAATATTTTTAGGGTTATAAAAATTTATTTAATTAAAATAAATTTATTAATTTCGAAAAACACACGATCTGAAAGAATCAAATATCTTTCTGTGCACACAATTTCAAATATTCTGATTTATCAAATCATCTTTTCGTGTTTAAATGCGTAATAAATAAAATTTAATAAATGCACAGTTTTTCCTTTAGTTTTTCAGCGAAGGTAGTGATTAAAAGTATTTATATATTTTATTTTTCATTCCACACTTTTTAAAAAATAATAATTTATTTTGATTAAATATTTTTATATTTAATTATTTCAAAATTTGAAATTAATTCCCAAGTTTTTCTAAGATATCCGATTTTAAAAAAATCATCTTAAATGTGATATTTTGTAAAAAATAAAATATTTAAAGTTTGTCCATTTAATTAAAATTAATTAATTAAAATTTTTAATTTTATTTTTTGTTACAAAATATTTCTATTAATATCAAAATTTTGAATTAAATAAATTAACAGGATAAATAAAACTAATATATATTATTTACGTAGTTAATAAAATAAATAAATTAAATACAAGATAAATATTTTAATTTTATGATTGAATTAAAATTTTAAAGAGTTTCAATCTCCTGTTAAAGATAAATTTTTAGTCTTTTGCATAATTTTACTACAAACTTGCCGCAGCTTTTGTTTGGAATTGAGCCACTGTTTACTTTGAAAATCGACGCCTCAGCATTTTGTAAAACAGCGCCCGTGTTTATGTTTGGAATGCCGCCAGCTGTTCTGCACAGCTTGGATTTGGAAAACAGTGCGCCAATGGCTTGTTGATTTGGAAACTGCTTCTGTTTCGAAAAATAGCTGTTGAAAAATAGCGCCTTGTTTGGCGCAGTTGCTTGCTTTTGCTTAAGCAGTTTGGAACGCCTGGACTTCCCTCTTTTCTTTTTCTTCTTGCGTCGCTGTGAAACAGTTTGCTTAGGAAAAAAAAACTTCTTCGTGAAAAAAAAAAACTCCCAAATAGTGCGCCGTTTGGCCTATGCCGCTGCTGTTTTAGTTTGGAAAAAAAAAAAAAAACAATGCTGCCCAAGGCAGCGTTTGGAAAAATCCGGCACTGTGCTTGAAAACAACTGAACTTTTTCCTTTATTTTTTTATTTTTCTTTAATTATTTTTTTGAAAACCCACAGTCGATGCAGCAACTTTTTGCGCCGCCTGAAAAGCCCAAATAGTATTGCCGCAGCCTAAGGCTGCGTTTGGCGTAATTGTTTTTTTTTTTAACCAAAAAAACTGTTTGGCACAAAAAAAATACAAGAACTAGAAACCGAAAAATAATAATTTTTACATTGATCCTATGCCTCCGTAGAATTCACAATCAATCTACCACGATCAACTCTTGTAGTTAAAAAAATAAATTAAATAATTATCTTTTACGCATTCAATCAAACATAAAAATAAATAATGATCATAAAATTGGGATTAAAACGCTTGCAAAATAAACTTAGCAACAGTTCTAAAATTACCTAGTCCCGATATCTGAAAACAAAAAATAAAATAGTTATGATACCAATTGTTTGAGGCAAAACTGTCAAGATCATTGTATTTACAAACGATTTTGGGTAAAAAATTAACTAAACGGACAAACGTCGAAATAGCCTTCAGATAAAATTTTTGACAAATAACGATCAAAATAAAATCTGTGCAACCAAAGTTAATTTAAAAGAATACCTTTTGTTGATTGATTCTTCAACTATGATTTGATTTCGAGTTGAAACTCCTGTCAGATTTTCTACTGTATTCTCTTATACGATCCTCGAACGTAGTGTGTACTACGGTCTATCAAGAACTCGTATCGGCATAACCCTGATATTTTTCTTCTTGAAAGACAAAATATGATATATGATCTATAAAACTAGTTCAACCTACACGCATATATATATAGGGCTACAGCTGGGACTTGGGGAGTAATTATGAATAAAACTTTCAATGAAACACATCTAACCAACGGTTTCTGCAATTATGGAAAGACGCAGTAATTTTTATAATTTTTATAAAACACAAAATTACAGTTCACACTACTAAAGAACTATAATTGCACTCTGACCCATAATTTCAAGTTCTTCTTGTATTGAGTTTCTGTTATTAAATGCTTATCATTTCTCCCCACGTTAAGATTCTCGATACTCGATAATTAAATTTAATTACTGATAATTTAATTTAATCGGTATCTTTATATTTTTTAAGCTCTTACTCTTAATTTATTTGACTGCTGAATAATTAAATTCACCTGCAGGGTTTGACTCGGTCAAAACTTATAAGCTTCCTTAATGGGGTATCGTCAATTCCGATCTTTCAGGACGTGAATTTCGTCAATAATTAATATTTTTCATATAAATAATACCGCTATTCAACTCACCGGGAATATAGATCTATATAAGATTGCACCCTCTAATGAATCAAAATAATGAATATTAAATATATGCAAATCAACAAATATTTCAGAATTAAGAGGATAAGCAATATTCATAATAACCTTGGGGTGTGAATTAATTTATATAGTCAATATAAAATTAATTACTCTAAATGTCCCGTTTAATACACACAAAGTGTACTGGTACAGAGAGTCGGAATAATAAACGACGCTATTATCTATTCCCTGTAACTGAGATAGGTTTACTAAAACTCGGTGTCATAGTCGTACCGATAGTATGTCCATTTTCATCTAAACGGTGATCATAAAACTTATAATCTACAAAAATCTAAAATCTAGTTTTCTGTGTGTAAGACGTACTCTACACACTAGATTAAATACTATACAGAATATTAGACATCCATGTATAACAAAGAAATGATATACATACATTACTCATAAAGATTCTCATAAAATAAAAAATTAATTTTTTAAAAATAAAATTAAATACTAAAAATATGATTTTCAGTATACC